>CM076574.1:1006181087-1006347248 GCA_034641835.2 Pinus albicaulis
TACAACACATTGTAAAGTCAAAATCGTACAGCAAAAGAATGAACAAGCAGAAGAGTTGATTCATGGCGAAACTTATTTTCCAGTCAATAGGCCGATAAATGCGCCGAGGAACTGCTTTAATCACGGGTTCCTGCTTGGGTGCATTTACTGGCAGATGGATTAGAAAATAAACTTCGCCGAAGGGTTGCTTTCCACGCGTGCTTTGAATTAATAATTTTTTTTCTCAATGACGTGAATGAGTTGAATTCAATATATCCGATAAGATTTTAATATTAACGGGAGCTAGCCCACCATATAAATTAATTTATTTTAATCAAATTATTGTTTTCTCAATGACGTCAATGGGTTTAAGTACTTATCTGATCAGCTTTAATATTAATAGGACCTATCCACAAGATAAATTATTCATTATAATCAAATGATTTCTTGATAAATATCAATGGGCGTCATTTTATATTATTTATATTAAGAATCTAGAAACAATGCAAGAAACATTTCATATTTTTTACACATTTATGTTTTAAAAAAAAAAATTAATTAAATAATATTTTTTATTTAAATTATTATTAGATAATTTGAAAAGTCTATCAAATCTTAATAATGTGATTAATTTAAAAGACATTTCTTTTATATATATATATATATATATATATATATATATATATATATATATATATATATATATATATATATATATATATATATATATATATATAAGTATGAGGGGTTTTCTCACTGCATTATATTAGATATTGTTTTTGGGATTCAACTGCATTAAGTTCTATGGTCATTTCCATGAGAGGTTAAGTAAGTCGTTCATCTATGATTATTTCCATGAGAGGTAGTTGTAGCTAAGTAGACTATAAAAAAAATCATGAAAAATTAGTACCTCTCATGGAAATGGTCATAGATGAATGACTTACTTATCGCAGTTGAATTCCAAAATTCCAAAAACGAACACACACACACACACACACACATATATATATATATATATTACAATAATAAAAATATAATATCATATAAAATAAAAAAATAGATTTTTGGAGATATGACAAACTTTTAAACAGTGTAAAAATGTTAGGACATTTAGGACAAAAGACTTAGATAACGCCAAGGAGAGTATCTAAAGTGGGCTTAAAAATTCTTTCACCTCACATCACAAAAAAATTCAACATCATACAATAGGGGTTCCCCTCAGATTAGAGAACTAGTATGGCAATACCTATTTTCAAGAGTGGTGACCTCAACAATTCCTCCAATTATAGAACCATAATGATCAACCCCTTGTTTGCAAAGTTATTTGGAAGCGTGTTAGAAAAGAAAATCAGCAAGTGGCCAGAAGAAAGAGATAAATGTGCTAAAGGGCAAGCAAGTTTTAGACCTAAACATTTCCACAGTTGATCATTGTATAACTTTAAGGCACATCATTGAAAAATTTTGGGAAAGAAAGGAAGAAGGTTTTTGTTGCTTTGCTGATTTCAGAAAAGCCTTTGACATGATTCCTAGGGATAAGCTTTGGCGCAGAATGGAGGAACTCGGGGTTCCTAGGCATTTGAGAGTAGCTGTGCATAGACTATACGAAGAGGTGAAAGTCAAAATTAGAACATCAACGGGGATTTTTGAAAGTTTTAGAAGTGATATCGATGTCAAGCAAGGTTGCCCTTTGTCTCCTACCCTTTTTGGGTTATATATTGACAAGCTTGAAGAGTGGCTAAATTCGCAAGGGGGTGACGATATCCATTTGAGCAAGTTCGTTATAAGGCTTCTTTTGTACGCAGATGACCTTATAACGATTGCTAAAGTAGCTCTTGGTTTGCAAGAGCACTTATATTCCCTTGAGAATTTATGTAAAAGGGTGGGGATGCAAGTCAATATTAGCCAAACGAAAGTAGGGGTTTTCTCTAACAAAAGAAAGCATAATCAACATAAGTTCTACTTTGAAGGCAACATTTTGGAAGAAGTTACAGACTACAAATACCTTGGAATTGACTTCAACATAAATTTAAATTGGGATGGTTGTAGAAAGAAAAGAACTTTGAGGGGTTGGAAAGCATTTTATGCTCTTCAGAACATGTGTAGAGAGATGGAACTGTGGGACTGGAAAACCACTCTAACTCTTTTTGGGCTTCTAGTGATTCTCTATGGTTGTAAATTGTGGGCCAACAGCAAAACTAACATGGAGTGGAAACAAATTGAGAAAATTCAGAAGCGCTTGATTACAAACAAATTTAAAATTTAAAGTGTAGTTTCTTATGCTATCTTGTTAAGTGAAACATGGGTTGCTCCTATTGAAGCAATTGCTATGGTGCGAGTCATAAGATATTTGAAAAAAATAGAGCAAATGGAAGAGGGTAGATGGCAGATGGCCTAAGGTTGTGTTTAATGACAATTTGTGCAAAAGAAAGAAGACTTGGATGCTGCAAAATATCAAATGTTTTAGTAAATGGGGTATTTGCTTGAGCATGTGTCCTACAAACAGTGAAGAGATAAAAAAAATTGTTATCGATAAGTTCTACAAATGTACTTGGGAGAAAGAGTTAGGGAGAAAGAAGAAGTACTACATTGAAGAGTTTAACCCCACTCATAATCACCTCATAATCATTAGCAAAAAGCGTACATAGGTGCCAATATTTCTTGGAGTTCTAAATTCTTATTGCTCAATTAAGGACTAATTCGCATCAACTTCCTTGTGAAACAAGGCGCTAAAAAATGCCAAAAGAAATGTGGGAGGAAAGAGTATGTATCTTTTTCTCTTTTGGAAAAGTGGAAAAGAAAAACATTTCATTTTAGAATGCGAGGCTTTCAAAGACAGTAGGGAAAATTATGCAGGTATTATGGCAGCTAGCTCCTGGGATAATCTATTCAGCGAAGAGTTTGTCGAGAAGTTGAGAGCGTTTATTGTAAAACTCCACAAGAAAATGGTTGATTACAAGAGCTCCTAAGATAATCTATTCAGCAAAGAGTTTGTCGAGAAGTTGGGAGCGTTTATTGTAAAACTCCACAGGAAAATGGCTGATTACAAGAGCAAGATGGAGAAGCAATCTGTCCCATAGGCTATTTTAGCCTTGTGGACGTAAAAATTACTTTCTTTACGTCTTTCTTTCTCTACCATACTGGAATTGATTGAAATCACAAACTTGATGGGCAACCCCTGCGCAATCAATTTGCCATAGGGTTTTTCAGGGTGTTGAATCCATATGGTCAAAAACAAGTTTACATAACACAAATCAAGATTTCACCTCAAATTTTTACACTAGGTTCGACACCAGAAACTCCAAAAAGTCACATTAAAGACAACTTCATAATAAACATTATTTTTTGTTTTATTTTATTTTGACCAAATAAAATTGTTTACAAGACATTACATTAAACTACAACATCTCTAGCATACTCAGTTGGAGAGTGTAACTATTTTTGAAATAAATATGTGAATATTTTGTTTAATCCCTATCATCCACCCAAAAATTATTGATAATTAAATTAAAATTTGAAAATATTATTTCAAAATAAATAAATATATAGATATAAGTTAAAAATGTTAGTATTAACTATCTAAAAGGAAAATTATTTTCATTAATCGAAACAAAATAGTGAAAAAATAGTAATACTCTACCAATTTTATCAACCCATAAGTTTTATCAACATTTGACCATAAATTGTTTCACCTACTTTCAACCAAAAACTCCAAAAAGCCAAAAAAAAAATATTATAAAAATAATAATATAAACTCTTCAAAGTTTTATTAACCTAAACAAAACAATAAACATATAATCCAAAATATATCAGCCTAATCCATCTTATATCCATATCAACCAAGGGTTGAGAGGGGTTAAGTCCGAAGTTAAAATGGATCTAAAGCTAGCATTCCATAATGGAATTCCTCAAGTCTTTAAATAAGCTTCATCATAACAAATGCCATGGAACAAAACCATGGGTAATCAAAAGTTGAAGCCCAAATTATTTATTTTATTTTATTTGTATTTGACTATGTCAAAATGTTTAAGTAACATAACATATCATTACAACATCTTTTCCACGTTGGGTTTGAGAGTGTTGGGTTGGAGAGTCTTGGCACAATTAGTCTAGGTCCATCTTAAATTTGGATCAACTAAATGCTGAGAAAGATCAAGTCAGAAATTAGATAAATCTAAGCTAATACTTTTACATTTTATAATAAATTTTCTCAAGCCTTTAAATAGATTTCACCATAACAAATTATATTATGATTATTATTATTTAAAAAAAATTATTTAACCAAACTAAAATATTTACATAACAAAGCAGTATACCATATATAAAGAGTACATCTTGATACAATAACATTATAAATTCTATCTCGAAAAACAATAATTTGGAAAAATAAAATATAAATGACTTTGTGCTATTTTCATTCCATGTTACGTCAAAGAACATTCCAAAATAATTTGGAAAAATAAAATATAAATGACTCTCTGCTATTTTCATTAAATGTTACATGAAAGAGCATTCCAAAGTCGAAAATTCTGATTTCAAAAGTTCCGATCATAACGCTGCTTGCTTTACCCGGAGTTACGACCCTACATTTAAGTTATATGTTTAAAAAAATTAAATTTATCATCTCTCATCCATCCATCCACATTAATTAATTAATTCTTAATTAATTAATTCTTGCAGTAACACCCGTAAATATTTCAAAACTTAATTAATTCTTCTAATTAGCCATCTGACTTGATTTCATATTTTCGATGCCATTTAGAAATTCGTAGTAAAGAAAGCAGTGTAGATTAGTTTGTGGAAATTGGTTTGCTAGAACAACAAAATATTTAAAATAGTTGAAAGAACAATGAAATATTTAATATGGTTGAAAGTTTATGGATTAGTTGCATATTTCAAAACTTAATTAATTATTTTAATTAGCCATGTGATTTGATTTCATATTTTCGATCCATTTAGAAATTCGTAGTAAAGAAAACATTGTGGATTAGTTTGTGGAAATTGGTGTGCGAGAGCAATGAAATATTTAATATAGTTGAAAGTGTAGAGATGGTTGTGTAAAGTTTGGTTGTTATATAATTATTTTTAGTTTTCAATAATTTTTTTGAAATTGGGTGATATAATTTGTATGAGATTGAGATTTTTTATTATTTAAAATGTGTTTTTATTATATAATTAGAATTAGTACTATAAAAATGTATTGGTGGTAGTGTAAAACTTGATATTATTTAATTATTTTAAGTGTTGGATTTTTTTTTGTTAGAATTTGACAATATAATTTTGGGCGAGATTATGATCTTTAGTTGCTTAAAATGTGTTTTTGAGTATTAAAATTAAATTAAAATGTGTTTTTGAGTATTAAAATTAAATTAAAATGTGTTTTTGAGGATAAAAATTAAATTAGTATTCTGAAAAACTATAGTATCTGGTTTGTGCAAGTTATACAACTCGAACTTATAACTTTAACAAATATTTATCGGATGTCTACCAAAATTAGTAGGAAAATATGCCTAGAAAAGCTCCAAACCACATAGTAGTTAGCCTATGATTTAAAATTCCACATTCCTAAATTTTAGACACTATGAAGACATGGACTATTAGTTCTAATTGATCCACATGTTTTCAACTCTTGCAATATAGATAGAGTTGTGGGACTAGTAGAATACAGATAGAATTGTTCTTTCATGTGAGTATTATCCACCATGCATTAAGTTAATCATTAGCTTATTGTATGGTATTGTTGTCAAATAACATCTGCATGATATGGTATTGCAAATATTGTCTTCATAAAAATTATCCCACCATACATGTAGCATTTGGTAGTCTGTATCATTCATAATTTATTATAGCTCAGTGGATGGATGTATCAATGTATGCAGCCAACATTAATACAACATTGTTTCATCCTTGTTGTAATTCTACGGGAAACCTAAGGGTCTTGTGTAGTTAGGTAGTTAGGAAGTTAGGAAGTTAGTAGTTAGTGATAACTAATTTCTGAACTAATTCTTGAAGTATAAATGTAATCCAATTCAATGAATGAGACACAGAAATCACATGGTTATTATTTAATAGTGGTATCAGAGCAAGGCTAGGAGGTGTTGTGGGAGATTCTTACTGCGTGTGGCAGCAACGAATTCTCCAAAACTTTTGTCCCTGCACGAATTGTGGCAGCAATACCCTTTGCAGCATTGGAGATCGGAGGTTAACAGAGGCATTAGATTTGTTCTGAAGTTTCTTTGTACAGCGGATTTCTTTCGGGTGATCGGTGGAGTCTTGCTGACGGTATTTGTTATGACAGCGGCAACGACAATCTTTTGCAACAGATTCAAACCCAATGCAGCAACATCGGTTTTGAATCAGTAAGTTTAAAAGAATAAATTCAATATTTTTTTTAAGAAATCTGTGGTTGAAAGTTGAAACAGAGTTTTTTTATCAAATAAAAACCTCTGCAAGTTAAAAACAAAGTTTTTTTCAGAGAAGTGTGCGCTCGCTCT
This sequence comes from Pinus albicaulis, assembly GCA_034641835.2. NCBI lineage: Eukaryota > Viridiplantae > Streptophyta > Pinopsida > Pinales > Pinaceae > Pinus > Pinus albicaulis. The sequence goes on from CM076574.1 coordinate 1,006,187,558, forward strand.
GTTAGTGAAAAACATATTTTTTAAAATCTCTGCCGGTGATTGCAGATTTTTTTTTTTGGTTGAACCAAATTTTTTTTTTAAGGTCAAATCAGATTTTTAAGATGAATTCCTTGGTATATTTAATTGGGGTTGTCCTTTCCGGAAAGGAAAATTACCAGGAGTGGTTTAGTATCTTTAATTATTTATGGGATGGAGTCTGTGAAGGAGAAGGAGAGAATGCACCGGTGCAGCCTGATGATCAGAAACAACTTGTAATCTGGCAAAGTAAGGATAAGAAGGCCTTTGCCTTAATATCCACTTCAGTCTCAGAAGAGGTAAGCAAATACATTACTCAGAGAAAAACAAATTATGATGCCATAACAAAACTAAAAGAGCTTTATGATTCACATTCTGGATTGGAGATAATTCAGTTATTGTTGAAGTTATTTAATCTGGAAATGAGCGATAATGATCCTCTAAAACTTGCCTATGAAATTAAAGCCATCAATCATGAAATTGAATGTACTGGAGTTAAAGTTGATTTGCTGCTTACTGCCTTTATAAAAGCTCTTTACCCTAGTTATTCACACTACTTGGAATCTCTCCAATCTAGTGGGCAATTAAAAGATATAGATTTTGACAAATTAGTAGGGGAAATTGTAGAAAGAGAGAAATATTTTGGCAAGAAAGAAGCATCACATAGTTCTAATACCGAAACCCTATGTCTTGCTCAAAAAGACCAAAAACCTCAAGAGGAATCTTTCAGAAATACTAGAGGTAATAGAGGTCGAGGTAGGAAGAAATATTATATAGGCAAGGGGGCAGAAATATTCAGGGAGATAGACATCAGAATGAACAACAAAGAAATTTTTCTAATAAACCAGCTATAAAATGTTTTAGATGTGGTAAACTTGGACATAATGCTACAAATTGCAGAAAACCCCGGGATAAAATTAATGAAAAAATAGAACAATTGCTTGAAAAGAAAGATCATATAATTCCAGACAGAGGACAGTCTTCTAAGAATGCACACTATGTTTTCACACATTGTAATTTCCACATGGAAGATGTTTTTAGTACTTCTTTTTCTTCATGGTATGACAGTTGGGTTCTAGACACAGGTGCCACGTGTCATATGACCTTTAGAAGAGATTTGTTTGACCAATTCAGTGATAATATTGACGGAGTAGTGTATTTTGCTGATAAGTCCCAAATCAAACCATCAGGGATTGGTTCAATTCAGTTAAAAATTCATGGACTTCCAAATTATATTTTGAATGATGTTCTTTACATTCCGCAGTTCCAAATTTTTTTTTTATCTCTTATACAAATAAGACAACAGGGACATTCCATTCACATATTTGATGGTAAAGTAGAAATTAGAAGATCAACTAACAATAAAACTGTAATGTCTGGTGTGGAAGAAAATAAATTTATTGAAGTTGCATGGTATGTTGTATGTTCCATTGAACACAACTTATTTGGTTCAACAAAATGATACTATGTCATCTTCTTTATTATGGCATGCACACTTCGGTCATGTTAATTATGAAAGTATTTGAATTATGAAACAACAGGGGATTAAGGGACTTCCAACAGTTCCCAGAAAATTTACCCCATGTAATGCTTGTATATTAGGCAAGCATCACAAACAATCTTTTCAGAATTCTAAGTCTAGAGCTACAATAAAATTAAGTCTCATGCACTCTGACTTATGTGGTCCAATGCTTGTACCAACTGCAAATGGAAATAGATACATACTCACTTTTATTGATGATTATTCGAGGATGTGTTGGGTTTATCTGCTTAAAGAAAAATCACAAGTTTTTGATGTGTTTAAGAAATTTCATCTCTTGATAACAAATGAAGCACAACTTACTATTGGTACTATAAGGACTGATAATGGAGAAGAATATACTTCACATGCTTTTGAAACATATTTGCAAGAGAATGGCATCAAACACTAGACCACAATACCATATAATCCGTAACAAAACGGTGTTGCTAAAAGAATGAACCAAACATTGCTTAATATGGTAAGGTCAATGATGTTGTTTAAGAATGTAAAATTAATGTTTTGGGTAGAAGTCGTGCTCTATGCGGCATACATTTGAAATGGGTGCCCTTCCTCTGTCATTAACAAAAAAACTCCATATGAAATGTGGTACAGTTGTCTTCCTACTATTAAACATTTCCAAATTTTCGGTTCTCAATGTTATGCTTTGATTCCTAAACATCAGAGGAATAAGCTGAGTGAACGAAGCAGAAAATGCATATTTTTAGGGTATTCCATGACTTCTAAGGCATACCGATTATATGATGAAGCGAACAAAAAGTTTATTTTGTCAAGAGATGTAATTTTTCTTGAAACTGATAAAGATTCTCTCACCATTGATAGACAACTTAATTAGATAGAAAAGTTTGTGCCTCAAAAGTTCTATTATGAATTCGATAATATACTTACCCATCCTGAAGGGGGAATTCCTATATTAGATCAGTTTGTGGAGTTTCATTCTCTCAATGATGAGAAATTGGTTGATGATGATAATTCTGTTGTTGCTGATGAGGAATTAGTTAATGCAATTGTTTCTACAGAAACAATGACATAAATGGCAAGAACTGAGCTAGATGAAGAAGATGAGCAACTTCTTGAACAAATTCCTACACAACCTTTGTGAAGGTCAACTCGTATTCGAACATTTCCAAAGAAATATGATGAGTTTAAGGCTAGAAGTTCCTCAGGTAAATATTCTGATTGTGAATTTATTTTTTCTGTGGATTGTGAACCTACTTGCTTTGAAGAAGCTGTTAGTTATGAATAGTGGAAAGATGCAATGCAAAAGGAATATAATGCTCTCATAAAAAATGGCACATGGAGGCTAGTGGATCCTCCTGCTGGCATCAAACCTATTGGTTGCAAATGGATTTATAAAATTAAGATTAAAGCTAATGGTTCGCTAGACAAGTACAAAGCAAGACTTGTCGTGAACGGATATGCACAGAAAGAGGGTATCGACTATACAGAGACTTTTTCTCCTACATCTAAATGGGGCACTATTAGATCTTTGTTTACTATTGCAGCTCAGAAAGAATGGAAAATTCATCATATGGATGTCAAAACTGCCTTTTTAAATGGAGATTTGAAAGAAGATGTCTACATGTCTCAGCCAGAAGGTTTTTTCATTAAAGGGAAAGAAAAAAAGGTTTGCAAACTAATGAAGTCTTTGTACGGCTTGAAACAAGCACCACGAGCATGGTATGAGAAGCTAACTGAATATCTTCTTAATTTAAACTATAAACATTTTGACCTAGATGATGCAACTCTTTTCGTTAAGAAAGTTGGAAGATCAGTTGTATATCTAGTTGTATATGTTGATGATTTGATGATCATAGGAAACAATGATGAATACATATCATCTATAAATAAGGAATTGAAAAAGGTTTTTGATATGACAGATTTAGGTTTACTTCATTATTATCTTGAAATTGAAGCTGATCAAAAACCAAAACATATTTTCATCTCTTAGAAAAAATATGTTGATAAATTATTGAACAGATATAATATGACGGAATGTAATCCTATTGCTACTCCAATGGAGCAGAATTTGAAACTCACTTCTGAAGAAGGAAAGTCGTTTGAAGATCCAACAAAGTACAAACAACCTGTTGGAAGCTTGATTTATTTGTCTATTACTTGTCCTGATATAACCTTTGCTATCGGAATATTTTCCAGGTTTATGCATCATCCTTGTGAGGAGCATTGGGTAGCAGCAAAAATAGTTTTGAAGTATTTAAAAGGAACTCAAACTTACGACATCAAATATTCCAAAGTTTTAGACTTCCATCTTATTGGTTATTCAGATTCAGATTCAGATTTCGATGGAGATAAAGAAAATGGAGTCTCAACTTGTAGATATTCGATGAATCTTGGATCAGAAGCCATTAGTTGGAGACCGCACAAGAAATTTGTTCCTGCTGATTCTACCACCGAAGCCGAATATGTTGCAATAGCTCAAGCCACTAAGGAAATCATTTGGCTTCGAAAGCTACTCGAAGATTTGCAGGAGAAACAAAGAGCTTCAACTCCTCTATTTGTCGACAACTCTTTTGCAATTCAGTTGGCTAGGAATCCAAAGTTTCATGACCGAACCAAACATATCAACACCAAATATCATTTGATTCGACATCATGTAGAGGCCAAAAAAATTCATTTGACACATTTTCCAACTTCTAAACAAATTGCAGATATTTTTACCAAAGCATTAGGGCGTGAAAAGTTCGAAAAATTTAGATCTTTACTTGGTATGTCAGATGTCCCTTTGAATTAAGGGGGGAAATGTTGTAATTCTATGAGAATGCTAAGGGTCCTGTGCAGTTAGGTAGTTAGGTAGTTAGGAAGTTAGTAGTTAGTGATAACTAATTTCTGAAGTATAAATGTAATCCAATTCAATGAATGAGACACAAAAATGTAGGAATTTATAGGGTAAGTTCTGTAGATCAAGAACCAAAGGTCACCGCTCAAAAACATATCACAAATCAGTACACCAGTATAATCACGTGGTTAAAACCCTCAAAGAGGGAAACGGTCCGTGCCTTGACCCAACGCGGCCACTTCAGGGAATTTATTAATATAAAATAAAAGTTACATATGTTTCTCTCGTAAACGGTTACCGGACAAATGACCCTCCATGCTCTTTAAATAGAGATCATGGACCAATCGGGTGCTAAGCCACGGATCAAGTGCCGTTAATATCAAGGTGAGAGATAACTGTTGGATCACTACAAATCGTGACCATCGGATTATAAGTTACAAATGTACATGGTAAAGAAACACACTTTACCTAACTCTACACTAGACTAAGTTATTCTTAACTCTTTCCTATGTGTCGGAATATCCTAACATCCCCCCTTAAGAAAAACTTGGGATAGGATTGAAGGATTTACAAAGGTGACACAAAAGGAGCCTATATCCTATGTGTCGAAATATCCTAACACCCCCCCTTAAGAAAAAATTGGGATAGGATTGAAGGATTTACAAAAGTGACACAATAAGAGAAGGAAGGAGGCATTAGAGCCTATTCTATAAAGCCCTTTACTTCTAAGTATATCTACCATGTGAGGTAGCCATTGGAAATAATTGGTGCTGTTAAGAATAACTAGGCATGCACTTTCCATTTTTTTTTAAAACTAAAGCTGAGAAAAGCTGAAACTGTTTTTGGCGTTCAAAATAAAATTTGGGCCCACCAGCTTGAAAATGAGTTGCTTACTTTGGACCCCAATAATTTCTCCTCCATTGAAGATTTTTTGTCCAAATTTAAGACCCTCAGAATTCTTTTAGAAGGTTGTAAGATCAAAAAGGACGATGGTAGCCTCATATATTACATTCTTGCTAAGCTTGGTCCTGCATGCTCTGTATTTGTTTCCGCCTTCCATTCCACCAGAGAAGCCATCATTTCTTCAGGAACCACCTACAAGAATCCCTCTTTTGATGCCTTTTGTGATTCTTTGATAAGAGAACAAGAAAAAATTTTACACCTTGGTCTTATCACTGCTGGAAACGTTTCTAAGAAAGCCTTAGCAGCCCAACAACAACCATATCAAAATAATCCCAAGAAGAAATATCCTAAAAAATATGGTCCTAAACCAAACAAGGGCCCTAAGTAATTTCAGCCGCAAACTGAAAAATCAAATCACCAAAATAGTAAGGCAAATCAAAACAAAGGGGAGAAGACAGATAGACATTGCAACTTTTGCAATCGGGATGGCCATATAGAGTCCAAATTTTTTAAGAAGATGGAAGCCTTAGCAGCAGCAATGAAGAAGCACAACATCAATTTCGAGCACTCTTCACCTTCATCTTCAGGCATGGCACTTTCTACTTGTGGTTTTCAAGCATCAAGATCTGGTTATGCATTAAATGTATCTTCTTCTTCTCCTTCTCATGAGTGGCTCATTGATTCTGGAGCTTCTTACCACATGGCTAAAAATAAATCCATGTTTTCTTCTTTAAATGATTGTAACACCAAACATATTTATGTTGGTGATGATAGATCTCTTAGTGTTGTAGGATTTGGAACCATTCATCTAGATAATGGTCAGCTTAATGATGTACTATGTGTTCCTACCTTGTCATGCAACCTTCTATCTGTTTATTAGATAACTCATTCAGGTGAAGGGAAAATAGTAGAATTCTCACCTCATGATGTTGTAATCAAGGACCTCAAAGATCCTAAACATATTTTAGCTACTGGAATTGTTGATGATTCCACAAGGTTGTATAAGTTTGACAACTTTGGGTCATCATCTCTTCCCTCTGTTTTTGTTGCTCATAATGATGATGTGAGCAAACTTTGGCATGAGCGATTTGGTCACTTAAACTATCGCTCTCTTCAAACTCTAAGGAAAATATGGTGATGGGCCTTCCTATGGTATCTTGCCGAGATGGTGTTTACTTCGGATGTGTACTCGGAAAACATCATCAGGATAGTTTTGACAAACGTGCCTCTTGGCACGCTTCAGCCCCTTTGAAGCTTGTGCACAGTGATTTATGTGGTCCACTTCCTGTTGTTTCTTTCTCTGGTTGCAAGTACTTCTTAACTTTCATTTATGATTTTTCCAGACGCACTTGGGTATATTTCTTAAAACTCCAGAGTGAAGTTTTTAACATGTTCTTGGCCTTTAAGGCCTTTGTTGAGAAGCAATCTGGACATCAAATTCTTAGTTTAAGATCAGACAATGGCAGAGAATATGTTAAAAACAAATTTATCAACTTCTGCATTGAGCATGGCATTCAATTGCAACATATTGTTCCATATACTCCACAAAAAAATGGTGTAGCTGAAAGGAAGAATCTCACCTTAAAAGAAATGGCTAATTGTATGCTTCAATCTAAAGGACTTGGTCTCAATTTTTGGGCAGAAGCCATTAACTGTGCAAATTACATAGTAAATTGCACTCCTACTAAGGTTTTAAAGAATATAACTCCAGAAGAAGCTTGGAGCTCAATCAAACCAGATGTAAGTCACTTTCGTGTTTTTGGAAGTGATGCTTGGGCCCATATTCTAGATGCGAAACATAAAGCCTTAGAACCTAAGAGTGAAAAATGTATTTTTGTTGGATATACTGAAGATGTCAAAGGATATAGAATTCTTCAACCAAAATCCAAAAATATAATCATTAGAAGAGATGTAAAGTTTGATGAAAATATATCGGCCTGCGAGCCTAATTCAGCAGGTGTGCCACCTTTGGCCTGCAAACCTGATTCGGCATATGTGCCACTTCTCTCTCTCTCTCTTATATTTTAAATAGCATTCCTTCTAGTTCAGATGATGACAGAGAGGATGAAAATCCTCCTCCAGCTCGTGAAATTGTTCCTTATACTCCATCGCTTCCAAGATGGGTCCGCTCTACTGGGGATGCAGCAGGTTCTCTTGCAGGTGACCCTGCCGATCGATGATGTACACGTTCTCAATTCGAAAGAGCCTCTTCCTTATTAGCTCAAGTTCTAGAAAAACTTGATCCAGAAACCTTTGAATAAGCCTCCGGTCATCCAGATTGGGATGAAGCTATGAATGAAGAGTATTGTTCCTTATTGGAAAACAATACTTGGGATCTTGTTCCTCTTCCAAAAGGAAGAAAAATTGTCAGATGCAGATGGGTTTACAAAACAATGTTTGGACTAGATGGAAAAGTGGATAGACATAAAGCTCGTCTTGTTGCTAAAGTTTTTTCACAAGTTGAAGGCATTGAATATACTGAAACCTTCTCCCCTATTGCCAAAATGAATTCTATCTGCCTTTTTCTTTCCCTTGCTGCCTCCTTTAAATGGGAAGTCCATCAGATGGATGTTCAATCCGCCTTCTTACATGGAGATTTGCCTGAAGAAATCTACATGGAAAAACCCCCTGGCTTTATCCAAAAAGACTCCAGCCTTGTTTGTCGCCTTAGGAAGTCTCTCTATGGTCTCAAACAAGCTCCTCGGGCTTGGTATGCCAAAATGGATAGATTTCTCTTAGATAATGGCTTTTCTAGGTGTCATTCTGACAACACTGTCTACACCAAGAAGGTGGGTAATTCCTTCACCATCCTTGTTCTTTATGTTGATGATCTTATCCATACTGGTAGTGATCCAAACCATATAAACCATGTGAATTCTAGCCTCAAAAAATAATTTTGAAATGACAGACTTAGGACACTTGCATTGTTTCCTTGGTCTTCAAGTCTTGCAATCCAAGGAAGGCATTACCCTCTCTCAATCCAAGTATGCCTGTGATCTTATACACCACTTTCACATGGAAGACTGTAAGCCTGCCCCTTCTCCCTTTCAGTCTGGAGTCAAGCTTTCAGTCAATTGTACTACCCCTGAAGTTGATGCTACCTTATACCGTCAACTTGTTGGTAAACTTTTGTATCTAACCCATACCCATCTTGACCTTTCCTTTGCCGTTGGTCTTGTCGCTCGGTTTATGCACCAACCTCATGAAAGTCACTGGAATGCAGCTAAAAGAATACTTCTATATATTTGAGGTACAGTTCAATTCGAGATTCATTACAGTGCAGGAGCATCTCCCTTGTTGATTGGTTTCACTGATTCTGATTGGGCTGGTGACCCTGATGATCGGAAGTCCACTGCAGGATATGTATTCACTCTTGGTTTAGGACCTATTACTTGGTCTTGTAAGAAACAAAGTGCCATCTCCCTTTCTTCAGCAGAAGCAGAGTATCGTGGTGCATTTGAAGCCAGCAAGGAAGCCATGTGGCTTCGTCAGATCCTGTCTGAATTTGGTCTTCATCAACAGCATCCAACTACACTTTGGTGTGATAATCAGAGTGCCATTCAGCTATGTAAAGATCCAGTTCAGCATCAGCGTATGAAACACATTGAACTCCACATACACTTCATCAGAAAGCTCATTCATGATCGTGTTCTTGAAGTGCAGTATTGTCCGACCAATGATCAAGTAGCTGATATCTTTATGAAGGTTCTCACAAAAGCAAAGTTTACCAAACTTCGATCCATGCTTGGAGTTCAGGAAAGTTGTCATTAAGGGGGGATAAGCTCTAATGCCTCCTTCCTTCTCCTATTGTGTCACTTTTGTAAATCCTTCAATCCTATCCCAATTTGTTCTTAAGGGGGGATGTTAGGATATTTCGACACATAGGATATAGGCTCCTTTTGTGTCATCTTTGTAAATCCTTCAATCCTATCCCAAGTTTTTCTTAAGGGGGGATGTTAGGATATTCCGACACATAGGAAATAGTTAAGAATAACTTAGTCTAGTGTAGAGTTAGGTAAAGTGTGTTTCTTTACCATGTACATTTGTAACTTATAATCCGACGCTCACAATTTGTAGTGATCCGACGGTTATCTCTCACCTCGGTATTAATGGCACTTGATCCGTGGCTTAACACCCAATTGGTCCATGATCTCTATTTAAAGAGCATGGAGGGTCATTTGTTCGGTAACCATTTATGAGAGAAACATATCTAACTTTTCCTTTATATTAATAAATTCCCTGAAGTGGCCGCGTTGGCTCAGGGCGTGGACTGTTTCCCTCTTTGAGGGTTTTAACCACGTGATTATACTGGTGTACTGATTTTTGATCTGTTTGTGAGTGGTGACCTTTGGTTCTTGATCTACGGAACTTACCCTGTAAATTCCTACAAAAAATCACATGGTTATTATTTAACACTCCCTGCACCCATTTGAATTTCAATTTTGTTGCATCCCACGACGAGTTAAATTTGAATTTTGTTGTCTTGCTTTACCATCCAATCCATTTTGACAATTTTTTCATTCATTTGACTCTAGTCAAGATCGATTCCCAAATATCATTACCCAAATTGGTTGAGATCGATTCTATACAAGTCCTAGAAATCAAAGTGGTTGATCCCTGGTTCGAATCTTGGGTGAGCCAACACGACGCCAAATCTAAAAGGGTTTAATATGTATATCACCAGGTTCTTTAGACTAAATTTCCTTGAATTTCCTTTCTTATATACATTAACATGGGAAGAGGTGGGATGAAAGTCATTTTGGGCAAAGCAATTTTCCGTGAGAGAAAAGAAGTTAAAAACAAAATATATTTTGAGTTCAAGAAAGAAAGAGTAAAGCTTTAAGATATTGAGAAGGTCACAGAGCATCTTGCAAAGAAATATGGGAGTATGAGGCCACTTCTTCTAAAGTTTAAGAAGATTTATAGGAAGATTAGGAAAATTTCAATAAAGAGATTTCTATGAAAGAATAGTACTACACAATTGTGATTTCTCATTAAAAAAAATACTTGAAGCAAGAGATTTGAAATTAAAAGAATAAATTCAGGTGATCTGATGCAACAGTAAGTCGCAAGAGTGTCCTTTCTTTTCTACTCTCTATGACACGTAAAACCTCTGGTAAGTCTTAGGCCCTCACGCACTTACGGGACCCAAATCTAGTGCTCCATCACTATTAGTGCTTCCAAAATTTTATTACATAGCAACCTTGGTCCTAGGCGAAAAATAAACCCAAAAAAATGCTCAAATGTTCATTGACAACACTGTTATAACATGGGCCCCAAGGAAATAGATCAAAGGTGGAAAATGAACATGGAAATTGATGACTAGTGTCAAGTATAGCCGGGGGAGGGGTGGTGGTGCAGTCTCCGCACTCACAATTCCCTCAATCCAATCGATGACAACTTCATGAATCAAATCCACTACCGGTGGGGTGTTGGCCCTTGGCATTAGCACAAGGGGGGGTTTGCACTCACGGTTCCAACTTTCAAGTTCTCGTCTGTCTACAAATGTATTTATGCCCAAAAGGGTGGGGTTCCTCCTCTCGGATCTGCGTTTGTCACATAAAAACCCTTCTTGGCTAACCTTTATTCTTATGCATTAGTGGTTCTTAGTGGCCCTCATGAGAAATGAATGCTCAACATTTTTTATGGAATGGGGATGGGGTTGAACCACAACTTATAGGATATGATATGTTTTTCTGGCTAATCTCTATTCTAAACCTCTATTCTTATGCATTAGTGGTTCTTAGTGGCCCTCATGGGAACTGAATGCTCAACATTGTTTATGGAATGTGGATGGGGTTCAACCACAATTTATAGGATACAAGTTTTTTTTTCTCAATTCAAACAACAATTTTGAAGAACATTACACAATATTTTTCCAACACATGTCGGCATGAGTAGAATCATGAGATGGATTATTTAAAAACTGGGAAATAGGAGTTATTACATAGATGCTATTGCACATAGACCTAGAGTTAGCACGATATCACAAAAGATGCATAAGACAATTTCAATCATTCTCCTCATTCCACATATCAATAGAGACAATCATTTCGCAGCGAAATTAGAAATATATTGAAACTAGGACTTGCATTATGAGTTCTTACAAGTGTTGGATGATGATTATAGGCTTGGTCATCCTTTAACATCACTCTATAGTCTTTTTTTATCCTTCAAAGCTACAAAATATCTCCATAAATCAAAATGAAGTTGTAACTAATAGCTCTTGGAGATTCGAATAGGTGTCCTTGTTGAAGTTCAGATGCCACCTCATAAAATAGAATGGGTGCATATGTCCCAGGAGGACATATCAGCGTAACAACTAACAACATATATATGTGTACAAAGTAAAGAAACAAATTTAAACATGTGGGAATGGAGCTTAGTCATCTTGATGCTCCTACATCAAACTTTCCACAACACAAAAGTTTTCATGGACTCTTTTCCATGAGATCTGCAACTATTTTTCCATGTTTCAGGATCTCTACATCATTCATCCAGATTGCACCTTTAGCTAGAAGACCCTTTCATTTGACCAAATATTCATAGTAGTCCTTCTTCCTAGTTTTCCTGGAATTTCTTTGATCAAGGATCTTTTCCAACTATAGCTTTTGAGCTATAGGTAGCTAAGCTTCCCACTGAATATTTTCTTGCTCATTTTGCCTCTTGTTTTCAGGTTCCCTATTGCCTCTCGTTTTCAGGTTCCCTATAGGGGTATAGGTCTACAAATTTAAAAAGGGGAAATACCTACATCAGGAGGTAATTCAATTTCATATGCATTTGTTGAAAACCTCCTCAATATTTTGCAGGGGGGAATCTTGTTTAGTTTCAACATATTGTACTCATGTTTTTGAAACCTCTTCTTTCTTAAGAGTGCCAAAACTAGGTCCCCCACTTCAAATTTGACTTGTTTTTTCTTGATGTTTACTCTTTGTTTTTATTTCTAGTTGCTTTCTTGTAGTTGTCCTTTAACATGTTCATGTATCATTTGCATGGTTGTGGCAAATTATTTTGCATCAACACTTCAAATTTCTTCTTTCTCCAAATTTCTATGTTCATAAATACCTCTCGTGTGCATGCCATATACAATTTGAAATGGGCTTTTTCTTATACTCCTGTTAGGAGAACCATTATATGCAAATTCAGATTATGGTAGGACTTGATCCCACTGCTTGTTGTGCTCATTTACCAAGCATATCAACATATTTCCAAAGCTTTTGTTTACTACTTCAGTCTTCCCATTTGTTTGTGGATGATAGGTTGAGTTATATGCAAGGTTTCTTCCAAGCTTCTTCCATAAAGTTCTTCAAAAGTGCCCAAAAAATTTTGTGTCTCGGTCTGAGATTTTACTCCTATGTAGCCCATGCAACCTCACAATTTCTTTGAAAAATAAATTTGCAATATGTGTGGCATCATTATTTTTTGAACATGGAATAAAGTGGGCCATCTTGGAAAACTTGTCCACCACTACAAAGACTGAGTCAGATTTTTTGTTTCTCGTGCAGGCCGAGAACGAATTGTGAAAATTCCATAGTCGAAATCCCTACTGCAGAAATCTGATGTTATTTCTTCTACTTTCTAATTTTGAATCAAGTTATTTACAGTGTTACACAATAAACATCGAAATAAATACTACTGCAGCCTTCACAACATAAAAAAAACTGTGGAAACAAGTACTGAGCAAGAAATAAATAAGCACACACATATACATCGTTGTTTTTGGACAATGTACCCAGAAAAACCCAATGCGGGAAAACCGGTGCAGTAGTTGATGGTTTTAATTATTATGTAGTAGTTTTTGAATACAAATCTCTAGATGCCCAAACTGGAAATCCAATACAGAGAATAAACTGGAAAAAAGATAGTGAAAAATTATCTCACACTCTCACTAGCGATACGACACTGATCCTGACTCTGCACAGACACTGCACTAGCTATGCGTCACATCTACTAGGGACTATGTCACCCCTCTATTTGATCGATTTTCTGAATTGGATGCTCAGATATCTGACCTTCTGGTCTCACACTCTGTCTCTTGGCACTAGATCTAGACTGCTCCTTAGCAACACTGCAGATCTCCTCAAGTGCTCTATGTTGCCTCAGTGTAGCTCTACGCTACCTCAGCTCTGCATTGCCTAGTGTGGCACTGCGCAACCTCTTCTAGATCTTTCTCTACCTCCTCCTTAATGTATTCACCGGATCAGGAAAAACTTCCTTTCGCAAACTATCTCTGCACCTCACTACAAGAAATGACTTCAATATTGCTCCGGAAACTGCTGCACTACTCTCTTGAGAATTCGATCTCTTCATCTCTCACTCGACGTGTTTTCCAAATTCCCATCAAGCTCCTTATAATCTCTCGTTGACATACCAACGATCAAGATTAAAACATAATCAAAGACTAAGATTAACTGGGAGTTGATCCGTGTCTTGATCTAGAAGATTCACACCCGATCTAATTAATACACTTTAATTAATCACATTTCCTAAGTTTAGACTTAGGAATACATTAAAAATGATTAAGTATTTTAATTAAATCCTTTTCAGGTGGAATTTCCAAAAACGCTTTTTGGGTATTGTAAAATGGATGTGTCTTAGCCTCTCTGCAAAATCTTAACGCTGGAGCACATCCGATGCTACAAAAATCAACACTCCCTCTTAGCGAGGAATGTGCTCAAGTGTTGCAACCTCCTGAAGCATCACTCTGAATTTTGCACCATCCTAGCTATGATGCTGATGTATGGTTGTTGCTTCCCACCAACTACTATGTAGCTCTCTGTGTGCTGCTACTGACTCTACATGCTCTTGTCAACCACTACATCTGCACTAAAACTCTGTTGTTGCTGCCACTACAGCATCGAAAACTCCCTCGCATTTGCTGCTGCTGCAAATGAGAGATGTCCATCAACTGAACCAACTGTGTTCAGATTGATGCATTTATCCACCGAGTTCTGACTATTGCTAACCTTTGTGCTGTTGCTGACTCTACATTGTGCCAACTACACTGTTACCAATTCTGCTATGTGTTGTTCAATTCCTAACACTGCAAACCATTGCATTTGTCACTCTGGCACTTGATTGTGCCATCTGTCATTGGTCCATCCTGCTACTGCTGTTATGGGCTCCTGTAGCCAGGAATTGATCCAGGAGGTGGACTTCTCAAGGATCCTACCCATCTTGTAGCTCTATGGGCTACAAAACCATATGACCCCACCTCTCCCCTCGAGGTATATGGGCAATCATGGAAAAATCCTCCTCCAATCTGGAGGACAACCTATCGATATTTTCAGTAGCAGCTTGTTGATCCTGATCCTTCTCCTTTTCCTTCTTCCGATGAGGACACTGATAACTCAACTGGCCCATCTCACCACATCGGAAACACTTGATCTTCGAAATATCCTTCTTTTTCCTACACTGCTCATGTTGCCCCTTTGATGCGAGGGTTGCATTCTCCTCTTCCTTCTTGATCTTCACCCCACTGTTGCTGCTGCCACTTATGGTGCTCTTCACCAAATCACGCCTCATCTCCTCTTGTTGTAGATCAACCCAAACTCTCTCCCAATCAAGAAACTTCTCTCTGCCCAAGATAATGTGCAAAAATACTTGCCACTCCTCGAAAATGTTGTTAAGGGCCAACCATACAAATGGAGTACCTTGAGGCATTGCTCCCACAACAGCCAGTTGATCTTGAGTATCCTAAAGTCTCGTTAGGAAGGGGTCTATGTGTTTCCCCTTCTGTATCCTTTTGCATATCATATTATCCTCCATGTACATCTCCAGATGCTCGAAATATTCCTAATATAATGTGGCCAATGCATCCCACATCTTTTTGGTTATGTCTTGGCCTGCTATGTGAGATACAATGTGATCTCTCACTCCGTCGAGGATCAGCCTCTTGTCCTTCGCCATCTCCTTCTTGTACGCCTTCAGTTGATCTACATATGTGGGCTCAGCTACCACATTAAAAATATAAGTTTTAAGATCATGCTCATCTAGAAGGAAGGAAGCCCTTGCCTTCCAAATAACATAGTTGGAGGCACCCTCCAACCGATCTTGATCTCACAGCTTAGCTGATGCCATCTCGCCAAATAATTTTCACACTGCCTCCTCTATCCTTTGTGTAGCTGTTGACTGGCTCTACGCACTCCCTGCTAGAGTAAGTAGATATGCTCCTAGCTACTGCTGCTCTATAGTGAGAAATTGAATTCCTTAGCTAGGAATTCTCTAAGGAATAAATTCCCTCAGTATGTGCTCTTCTTTCCTCTTCTGACGCTTTGCTGCAGAAATGAAATATCCTAAACGAGAAATAGACAACAATACAAAGCAACATAAACAAAAACTACAACAAATAAAGGCACATAGAAAATACTGCAAATAAACCAGAACATCTGAGCCATTTTATTATATTTCTGAAATGAGGAACTGTTGACGGGAAAATCTGTCTGGCCAACAGCAGGGGATCTCCCCAGTAAAAGGTCCCAATTATACCTTGAACCGTTTGGACTAGGGATCCCGTCCGGGGTGTGGGTCCGGCTACCACTGATTTCTCCTTTTCTTTGGGTCTCACTTAAACTCTATAAAACAGTGGATACACACCTAATCAACTGATACAAGACATATGATCGATGCATTAAAAGTACATGCAACACTATGAGTAGCAAGAAGAAATAATAAAGCCTGAAGACCAAAGAAGTGTTGTTAACAACACTTCATTAGGGTCAGGCTTGTAAGCTGTTCTGACCACAAAGGAAAAAATTCCTCATGGTGAGAACACCCTTCACTTCCTAAAAGTTTTAAATGATAACACAAATGCCAATAAACAAAGCCATCAGCGTTCGTTAAGAAGGTGAAATAAACTCAACCACCATTAACATACTCAGCAAACTGTTATGCAATTGTGATGTGAATTGAAGATACAGTTCCCTTAATCTAAAGATGTTCAGAAACTGAAAACATAATACTCAACAGTGCTCATACATATGAAAACATCAGATCCACAAAGAGATTTTTCAAAATTCTTATATTCATGTTTCAATGTGTAATCCTTTCGTAATACAATATACTCAGCTCGAGTCCCAAACAAAAGATCCTATTACAAGTTCCCGGAGGAAGCATTTATAGAGCAAAGCTTTCCCTTTGGAATCCCTGACTTTTCATTTTCCCGACTGTTGGGCTTCCTTGCGACCCAACCTGTTCTGCGACCTTGCGACCTGAGCCACTGTTGCGACTTGCGACCCGACTGGGCTCTGCGACCTTGCGACCTAGTCGCTGAGTCACTGGGTCGTGCCATTGGACATTTAATAGGGGATGCGACTTAGCGACCTGGTGACATTTGCGACTTGCGACCTCTGCAAATGTGCGACCTGCGACCTCAGCAGATGTGCGACCTGCGACCTGCGACCTCAGCAGATGTGCGACTTGCAACCTGCGACCTCGGCAGAAGTGCGACCTGTGACCCAGTCGTTGGGTCGCTGGGTCGCATAGTCGAGCATTTGGCATGGAACATGACTCCGCAACCTGGCGACCTGAAGAAATCTGTGACCTGGGGTTTTATCTCTTCTACATTTCTCCTGTTGAGCATTTTCCGGGTAAGTGACAAACTTCCTTGTCTGGGTTATCATCATAATCTCCTGCGTGTAAGCATATTATATTAGTCATTAGCCTCGCCCACATAAATATGTTTATGCATGTTGAAGAAAAAATAAAGATACAATAAAATAAAATAAAACGCAAGTGCATAAGGAGTATATTGACAGATAACATCAAGGGGTTTTAATGATTAGCTTGGACCCCTATATAGTCCTGTTCTGAAGGCAATATATGAATGATCGTGCATATCTACTATGTATTCCTCCACTGTCGCAAAAGAACGCTTGAAGTTCCAACCAATATCCTTCCTTCAATAGGCACGTATAGCTAGTCTTTAACATTTTTTTCAATGGAGACTACCGAAGCCAGGGGAGCTCCCATGCACTGCTATGTGCTGAGACGGGCTATGATGCACGACCCCCTCAAAGTATTTCGAGGCTGCGACAGGCCTCGCCATAGCTAATTGCTGTCATCCCTTGCCTTCATCAGATGGGCATCAATTCACCGATTTAAACTTATTTCTTTCACAATGAGGTGTTAAAGATGCATTGTTCTTCATATGTAGAGATGCTAGGTTTGCTGCCAAACACCCTGTAACGTAGTTATATCGCCCAACCTTGAATCATATGAAGGTGCTGAAACAATTTATACCTTGGAAGGTGCATCTCGAGGGTAGTTTTCAAATCGTTCAAGCAATTATCTAAACTTGGTCTGAATCCCTGGGTGTGAGAAATGCCTCTGAGAGAAGACGCCATTTTGAAGCAGGGTCGCATAGTCAGAAACTCTCATGGGTCGCAGCCGTCAGTGGACACACATTTTGCGACCTTGCGACCTCAGAAAGGTCGCATAGTTGCACTTTGAATAAGGTCGCACCTCCTGGCTGGAGACAACTATTGCGACTTTGCGACTTGGATTGCGGTCGCATAGCTGACAGGTCGCACTGGGCATAATCTTCCTTGGATACATTCGCTGCGACTTAGCGACTTGGGTGAGGGTCGCTGTTGACACCAGTAATAAGGCAGACAACTATACTAGTGAAATTTTGGAAAAGTGAGGCCTCACAGCTAATAAAACTGCAAGTTGCAGACGTGTTATGCAGGAGTCTTCATGCGTGCATTACTGCACAGCTACTATCGACTCCATCGTCTTCTAGCATTATAACCTTTTATACGCAGACATCTCCTCCATGCGCTATGCTCCCATGCTTCACAATATGCAATCCCTCGGTGGCTAGTAAGGATCGCGATCTGTTGGAGAGGGCATTGTGCCAACGCACTGTACTGAACCATCTTTCATCTCCCATGATGGTCGACTGCTAGAATGTTTATTACATTCCAATGCAAATGACTCCGGCCTACAGTAGGTGACTGTCTTCATCGAGGCATCAGAATCACTAGTCAAAATATTTTGAATTTAGGAGGCGTGTAGATTGAGCTCAGAACAAACGTATTGCAGAGGGCGAACATTAACTCAGAAGTTTTGTTTGCTGTGCTAACACAACCAGCATCAAAGGGATTCGATCTTTTTCCTGCACTGAAAATCGACCATGCCGAACGTTACTATGGCATGCCAGACTTGAGCGGCTCAGAAAGGCGTCAGATCCTTGCATGTCGGGCTTTATTGCTAATGCAGAGTGAACGATCCCTGAAAAGCCGTGTATCAGCGCCCTTTTCGATCAGAAACCTCCATTTTGGGTGTAGCAGCGTAATTAACGTTCATGCATGGCAGCATGCATGGGAAACCTGGACCATGTAACGTGGCATGAAGAATATGGACTCGTTTTTTCTAGCTCACCGTGGACGCGTGGAAGATTACTATGGTGTGATTTTAAAACTCTGCGTTTTGTTTGACTGTTATGTGCTATAGCTATTATACATTCCCACTGCAGAATAGTTACAATGATTTGTTTCGTGTTCCAATAATCTCATGGTTATATGGCCACGTAATTAAGTGGCCCATGCCACAAAATCACCGTGGATACACGTGTTCTGCTTCAACACGGTTTTCGACCATGCATATCGCACAACTCTGACTATTATCGCACCATAGTTATTATACCATGCTGGCTGCCACTGTAGTTTTGTCATGACCATGTGTTGAACGTAAGTTTTGACCGTTGCATATATATGTCCGCTCCAACGTTTCACCATAAGTTGAAAACCTGCCAAGAAATATTTAAACTCACTTGTAATGTGTATAGTTCTGATCCGCGTTTAAATTCGACCACCTTATATATCTGCGTCATTAATTAAAACTTCAGCATAAAATTATTTGGTGCTAGTTGTAATGTTCCTCGTATGCTTTTGTTCGGCGGTCTTATATGGTTTTGGAATCATATGTGACTTGCACCGCTTGAAACATGGTTGTAGATTATCATATACCGAACCATAGCTGTTATAACATTTGCTGTCGTGTTCAAACATACCTTTGGACCATTAAACATACGCTCCAAATGCTTGAACACAACTTTTGACTGCTGCGTACATATGTCTATTCCAAACGTTTACCGTAAGTTGAAACCGCCATCGAACCTTTGTGCCCATTATTATGATGTGTTAATATAGGTTGGTCATACATTCCGCCCCATGCTTTAAACATAGTTTTGATTAATATATCCGCTCAACATGTTTTAAGCCCATTTGAAATGTTTCTTTATATGGTTCGTGATCCGTGCATCTCATATGGTGTTAAAACCATATGTTTTTATCCTTTCGCGCCTTAGTTTTAATTATACAGCATTGACCATTTTCTTTTCCTCCGATTGTTAGCGCACATAGATAACAATTTTTACGCCAAGGCCACCACCTCATAATATGAATGCTTTTTGTTTTGAAAGGTGGAGAGTTGAAATCTGCTACTCCAACCACATTGATGGCGACTTTTAATATTGACCCTTTGTATCATGTGGTTCTAGAGACTTTCTTTGCATATGCATCAATGTGCCTGGCTACCAAAAGGTGTATGCATTAAACATAACCTTCTAGGTTCAATTTGAAATTCTCCATCTCTTATGGTTTCACATAAACAATCTTTATGGACATGTAAGAGCAAAGGAGACTAGGATTTTAAAGCCCTTTCGTTCCTCCACATGCACTCCTTGCAGCATAAATAATTCCACAGTATGTATCTCAGGATTAACAGATATTGCTTCTCAAAGGTGCGTTGACATATTTGAAACTCTCTCGTCGGCTTGCCACACCCATATGTGCTTTTGCTCTGCTGCCCGTCACGAGAACGCCTTGAATGAGATTGTCATTCTCTAGGGAGATCTTCTGAGTCCGCTTTGTTCACCGAGCTATACTTCCGGCTAGACTTGTTGGAGTGGTGAAATATGTTCCTTCGTGTGCACCCATCGAAATTTAGATGGTATTGTGCAGGATCTCCAAAACTTCCCTTTTGATTTTATGCTTATTTTGTCTCCTTCTAAAATAGCAGCATCGAGATTGTTTCTTCCTCAGCACCCCCACTAACATGTAGCTTCCTGGTAATTGTGTAATCATCACTTTCATCTTCAAACAATCTCATACTCAAGGTCATCAAGAGTTGATATAGTAACACCATGATGAGTAAGAATGTCATCTTCTCCATCTGATAGAGTGTATTTGTCGCTCTTAAGCATCTGTGACTGTCGCTCACTCTGGAATCCAATCATAGCCTTATCTGTCATCATTTTCCCTAGACCGCATGTCCAAGAAAACATTAACTTTGCCACTTTGTTTGTATTCTTGTAAGAGAGTCTTCTTCCTCGTGATTGACAACTTCCCTGACCATTGTGCTCTTGTTAGTTGGGTTCCAATCTCTTCCTCCCAACGCGATGGTGATATTCTTTGGTATATCATCTGTGGGATCGCCTGCACGTAACATTATAACACTAATTAGCTTACAGTTACATTTTAGATAATGGTGCCCCCCAAATAATAAATATTACACTATGAGCTCGGCAAAGTGCTAAAACAGAGTGCCTGGACAATCCATGATGCAAGCGCTATTAATGTAAATACATGCAAGTTTCCATTCGAATGTATGCATGGCGATCCTTCGCGCATGGCGTGATTGCAACAATAGCATCTGGTCATGATGGCGAGACAACTCATGAGGGATTGGGGATAGGTCGCTGGGATGTCACTGACTGCATGTTCGATGAAAGACCTAAACAACTAAGCGAGCAGAGGGGGACCCGAAATTTTAAATATACCCAAAATTTTGGGTGGTGTTGTAGCGGCTACAACAAATGGCGAACCACTGGTAGAATCCAGCATCTTTGTCAATATCACAACAAAAGTCTGATCCATGATAGTGATGCAGGGAATATTGAACAAGTTCTGCGGGGACCCTTTGAATTACTTTGGCCCTTTACAGGCATGCCTAATCCTTGTGCCTCAGCTAGGTCTCGCTAATCAGAAACACATCAAAGAGAAAGCTCACAGATGGTCGTAGCTTGTTGATGATGTGAAGAGCAAGGCAGTGGGTTTATTATTTTCAATATTTTTAAAGTAAGTTTCCGGTGTTGCTCCGCTGCCAGCAGGCCTGGACAGTACCCCGATGGAGTCACTTCAAGAAATCACAAACGTTGCTCCACTGCCAACGAGCCTGGTCAGTACCCCGGCAGAGTCATTGCATTACCTCTCTGTGCAGGAAGCCTTTCTCGATCCTTTACCCTTATTTGTTTCATGTGCTTACAACACTTATTTTCATATGCTCGTGGCACTTATTTTTCATGGGCGGATGAGGGATCCTGAATTATTTCACGAGCAAGAGAGGTTGTTTCTTGTTTTACAGAAACTGAAAGATATCCTGATTTGGGTTTGCCCTTGTGCCAACCCTTCACATCCCATTTACCACAATAGGCGAAGCGTGCAAAACAGATCATTTTAGGGTGTCCAAGACGATGCTGGGCACAAGGCTTAGGCTACGGGTATGGGCCATTCAAACTCATTAGGTCTCCCACAGGCAACCGGCTCGTATCTCCCTGGCTAAATAATTTTAGACTCATAGGCATCCTGTTGAGAATGTGACTTCGATGACTTGTCCTAAGAGAAAGCTGCCTCTTGAGATAGCCACAGCAACCTCACGCAAAATAACGGGGTTACTGTTTCAGCAGTTGGGGCAAAACAAGACCGCAAGGTGGTCGGGTTGCAATGAGGGCTTATGAAGTGGTAGGCGATATGACAAAAATGGTGTGATAAAGAGAGTGTACGACGCAATGTAATAGGCGAGGCTCGAGATGCAATGCAACACCATGTGCGAGAATGATCAACCAGTTGTAGGTGGCAAAGGAGCGCAATACAAGCAGTGATTATTTATGCAGCAACCAGCAACTAAAAAAAAAAAAAAGAAATGAGTGGAAAATACTTGTAACATGATGATGCCTAAGATATTAATCGTAACAAAAATAGCGAACACACTTTTAAATTATAACGTAAAAATTTGGCAAGTAAACCTAATCAACTTTGAACTAAAAATTTTATTAACAGGTTCTAGCTAGCCTACACCTAAACCCTAGATTAGCCCATGAGGTGAATGGGTTATGTAAAATCAGTTTTCCAGTGCAGCCACCGCATTAGTTCACATCCTGCAACGACAAAAATGATCAGGATCAGAGCTAGTATCCAAAAAAGTGCAGTGACAACAAAACTTACCTGAGGAGCAGGTGCAACAGCAAGACGATCATAGATACTTACCAAAGAACATGCCTGAATAGATTGTGCAAGCTGAATCCCACTCTCATCTTGATACACAACAATATGTTCTTGAAACTCAACATTTGTTAATGACACATAATCATTCATGCACAATCTTGGGCCTGATGGGCGTCGGGTAAGCCATTTTCTATTTGTAGGCACATCCACCGGATAGGGTTGGTCGAGTTGACCGGCAATCTCATCATGGTGTTGAGGACCATCAGTTTTATGGAATGGAAACAATAAGCATGTGCTAGGAAAATTATAAATGCTTGCGCATCTGAGCGCAGAAACCCTAGCTTTGAAAACCCTAGTTCGAGATTGCTTCTGGGTTTGGTCAAGGGTGTGAGAATCAAACCCCAGACCTTCGAGCGGGGGGTTGCCTAACTTTGATGGTTTGGCGAGATCAACGGGCGAATGGATGTGAACATGGATTGTGGTGGGTTGCAAAATGTCAATGGGCTTTGTATCGATTCGGTCAAATGTTTGCGCGCTGACAGATTGATAATCGAATGTATCAGACTCTCTAGATTTGCCAGGGTGGGGTGAATTTGATGCAGTTATGCTGGGAGGAGCATGGTACTTGGGGATCGCCGTTTTAGAAATGGTCGGCAGAAACTGAAACGCTTCGATTTTCTAATGGGTACTTGAATCTTCCCAAAACGACTCATCGAATTCTGGTGTCTCCATGTGGTCGGCAAAGGGATGCGAGTGATAGTCCTCAGCGATATGATGGAATATGTTTTCAGATAAGCAGGGATCACTGTAACCATTGATTTTATCAAGTTGGGTACCTGGCAAGTTAGGCTCCCTGAGAGTTACCAACTGGGATGGGTCAATAAAGAGGACATCTTGAGGTTTCCCAGATAGGAAATTTCTCCTATGGCTGTCTAAAGATTCCGCGTGAGAAAGATCAGATCTAAAAGATTCATCGATTTTGAACTGTGATTGTGAAACACCATCTGTGTGCTTATGATTATCGCCAATACCAGTATAAGGAAAATTTGAATGTCTCGAAGAAATTACTGGTGTGGCGGGATCGAGAAATAAACCGGGGAATAATGAACGAACAGATTGAGTCGCAGGGGCATTAACCCTACAAGGCTTTTCAACACGTGCATCCGTGTCATTTAGAGAAAACAATGATCTGGCAGGCCTTGTAAGGGAATCAACTTTATGCGGGGTAGGAGTCGATTCATAAATAGTATGCGAATCAGATTTAGGTTTGTGTCCAGGGAGACACCGAGTGGGCTCGAGGTAGGTTTCATGAACCGGGAGAGATAATGAGCCACCGTGGTTTTCAAACTCTGATTCGACATGGTGTGTGAAAGATTCAAAGTCTGAACAACCGTTGCCTTGCGGGTTGTCATAGGGGACACCAGGCTCAGGCTGGGTTGCTAACTAAAATTGTTCAAGGGAAACAAGAATCACATAGCTGAACTATTCACTTAACAACTCCCAATCGACATCCTTTTCAGGGAACTCAAAACAATAATGAAAAAACCTGATAGAGAATTCATCAAGAGGTTCTTGAGGTTCCATTCTAATGTCATTCAGCTTTATTAATACGCTTTGAAAATCGTACCTGTGAAAAGCCTGTTGTAATTCACTGGCGAGTTGTTCAAATGAATGGATGGAAGCTTCCGGCAATGTGCGACACCATTGCTTCGCGCGACCTTCGAGAGTGAGGAAGAAAAGCAAACAAATCAAACCTTCATCGTCAATTTCATAGCACTCACCAAAGTCACAGAAATCTAAAAGGTGTTGGGTTATAGATACTCCGTTTTCACCATCAAATTCTAACTGGGACAAGTGATATATAAGTTCATCGGAGATGAAGTATTGAGGCTCATAAAACTCCGACAAACATCTCAGGAGAATGATTTGGGAACGAGCCATTACAGATATGAGATTTACTACAAGCTCTCAGGGCTCAGCTTCTCATTTGGCCCTCCTTCTAGCGCCAATTCTGTTGACGGGAAAATATGTTCGGCCAACAGTAGGGGATCTCCTCGGTAAAAGGTCCCAATTAGACCTTGAACCGTTTGGACTAGGGATCCCGTCCGGGGTGTGGGTCCGGCTACCACTGGTTTCTCCTTTGCTTTTGGTCTCACTTAAACTCTATAAAACAGTGGATACACACCTAATCAACTGATACAAGACATATGATCGATGCATTAAATGTACATGCAACACTATGAGTAGCAAGAAGAAATAATAAAGCCTGAAGACCAAAGGAAGTGTTGTTAACAACACTTCATTAGGGTCAGGCTTGTAAGCTTTTCTGACCAAAAAGGAAACAATTCCTCATGGCGAGAACACCCTTCACTTCCTAAAAGTTTTAAATGATAACACAAATGCCAATAAACAAAGCCATCAACGTTCGTTAAGAAAGTGAAATAAACTCAACCACCATTAACATACTCAGCAAACTGTTATGCAACTGTGATTTGAATTGAAGATATAGTTCCCTTAATCTAAAGATGTTCAGAAACTGAAAACATAATACTCAACAGTGCTCATACATATGAAAACATCAGATCCAAAAAGAGATTTTTCAAAATGCTTGTATTCATGTTTCAATGTGTAATCCTCTGGTAATACAATATACTCAGCTCGAGTCCCAAACAAAAGATCCTATTACAAGTTCCCGGAGGAAGCATTTATAGAGCAAAGCTTTCCCTTTGGACTCCCTGACTTTTCATTTTCCCGACTGTTGGGCTTCCTTGCGACCCAGCCTGTTCTGCGACCTTGCGACCTGAGCCACTGTTGTGACCTGCAACTCGACCGGGCTCTGCAACCTTGCGACCTAGTCGTTGGGACACTGGGTCCCGCCGTTGGACATTTAATAGGGGATGCGACTTAGCGACCTGGTGACATTTGCGACTTGCGACCTCGGCAGATGTGCGACCTGCGACCTACAACCTCGGCAGAAGTGTGACCTGCGACCTCGATAGAAGTGCGACCTGCGACCCAGTTGCTGGGTCGCTGAGTCGCATAGTTGAGCATTTGGCATGGAACACGACTCCACGACCTGGCGACTTGAAGAAATCTACGACCTTGGGTTTTATCTCTTCTACATTTCTCCTGTTGAGCATTTTCTGGGTAAGCGAAAAACTTCCTTGTCTGGGTTATCATCATAATCTCCTGCGTGTAAGCATATTAGATTAGTCATTAGCCTCGCCCACATAAATATGTTTATGCATGTTGAAGAAAAAATAAAGATACAGTAAAATAAAAGAAAACACAAGTGCATAAGGAGTATATTGACAGAAAACATCAAGGGGTTTTAACGATTAGATTGGACCCCTGTATAGTCCTGTTCTGAAGGCAATATGTGAACGATCGTGCATATCTACTATGTATTCCTCCACTGTCGCAAAAGAACGCTTGAAGTTCCAACCGATATCCTTCCTTCAATAGGCACGTATAGCTAGTCTTTAACTTTTTTTTCAATGGAGACTACCGAAGCCAGGGGAGCTCCCATGCATAGCTATGTGCTGAGACGGGCTATGATGCACAACCCCCTCAAAGTATTTCGAGGCTGCGACAGGCCTCGCCATAGCTAATTGCTGTCATCCCTTGCCTTCATCAGATGGGCATCAATTCACCGGTTTAAACTTATTTCTTTCACAATGAGGTGTTAAAGATGCATTGTTCTTCATATGTAGAGATGCTAGGTTTGCTGCCAAACACCTTGTAACATAGTTATATCGCCCAACCTTGAATCATATGAAGGTGCTGAAACAATTTATACCTTGGAAGGTGCATCTCGAGGGTAGTTTTCAAATCGTTCAAGCAATTATCTAAACTTGGTCTGAATCCCTAGGTGTGAGAAATGCCTCTGAGAGAAGATGCCATTTTGAAGCGGGGTCGCATAGTCAGAAACTCTCATGGGTCGCAGCTATCAGTGGATGCACATTTTTCGACCTTGCGACCTCAGAGAGGTCGCATAGTTGCACTTTGAATAAGGTCGCACCTCCTGGCTGGAGACAACTATTGCGACTTCGCGACTTGGATTGCGGTTGCATAGCTGATAGGTCGCACTGGGCATAATATTCCTTGGATACATTCGTTGCGACTTAGCGACTTGAGTGAGGGTCGCTGTTGACACCAGTAATAAGGCAAACAACTATACTAGTGAAATTTTGGAAAAGTGAGGCCTCACAGCTAATAAAACTGCAAGTCGCAGACGTGTTATGCAGGAGTCTTCATGTGTGCATTACTACACAGCTACTATCGACTCCATCGTCTTCTAGCATTATAACCTTTTATACACAGACATCTCTGCCATGCGCTATGCTCCCATGCTTCACGATATGCAATCCCTCAGTGGCTAGTAAGGATCGCGATCTGTTGGAGAGGGCATTGTGCCAACGCACTGTACTGAACCTTCTTTCATCTCCCATGATGGTCGACTGCTAGAATGTTTATTACATTCCAATGCAAATGACTCCGGCCTACAACAGGTGACCGTCTTCATCGAGGCATCGGAATCACTAGTCGAAATATTTTGAATTTAGGAGGCGTGTAGATTGAGCTCAGAGCAACGTATTGCAGAGGGCGAAAATTAACTCAGAATTTTTGTTTGTTGTGCTAACAAAACCAGCATCAAAGGGATTCAATCTTTTTCCTGCACTGAAAACCGACCATGCCGAACGTTACTATGGCATGCCAGACTTGAGCAGCTCAGAAAGGCGTCAGATCCTTGCATGTCGGGCTTTATTGCTAATGCAGAGCGAACGATCCCTGAAAAGCCGTGTATCAGCGCCCTTTTCGATCAGAAACCTCCATTTTGGGTGTAGTAGCGTAATTAACGTTCATGCATGGCAGCATGCATGGGAAACCTGCGACCATGTAACGCGGCATGAAGAATATGGACTCGTTCTGTCCAGCTCACCGTGGACGCGTGGAAGATTACTATGGCGTGATTTTAAAACTCTGCATTTCGTTTGACTGTTATGTGCTATAGCTGTTATACATTCCCACTGCAGAATAGTTACAATGATCTGTTTCGTGTTCCAATAATCTCATGGTTATATGGCCACGTAATTAAGTGGCCCATGCCACAAAATCGCTGTGGATCCACGTGTTCTGGTTCAACACGGTTTTTGACCATGCATATCAAACAACTCTGACTATTATCGCACCAGAGTTATTATACCATGCTGGCTGCCACTGTAGGTTTGTCATGACCATGTGTTGAACGTAAGTTTTGACCATTGCATATATACGTCCGCTCCAACGTTTCACCATAAGTTGAAAACCCGCCAAGAAATATTTAAACTCACTTGTAATGTGTATAGTTCTGATCTACGTTTAAATTCGACCACCTTATATATCTGCGTCATTAATTAAAACTTCAGCATAAAATTATTTGGTGCTAGTTGTAATGTTCCTCGTATGCTTTTGCTCGGCGGTCTTATATGGTTTTGGAATCATATGTGACTTGCACCGCTTGAAACATGGTTGTAGATTATCATATAACGAACCATATCTGTTATAACATTTGCTGTCGTGTTCAAACATACCTTTGGACCATTAAACATACGCTCCAAACACTTGAACACAACTTTTGACTGCTGCGTACATATGTCTATTCCAAACGTTTACCGTAAGTTGAAACCGCCATCGAACCTTTGCGTCCATTATTATGACGTGTTAATATAGGTTGGTCATACATTCCGCCTCATGCTTTAAACATAGTTTTGATTAATATATCCGCTCAACATGTTTTAAGCCCATTTGAAATGTGTCTTTATATGGTTCGTGATCCGTGCATCTCATATGGTGTTAAAATCATATGTTTTTATCCTTTCGCGCCTTAGTTTTAATTATACAACATTGACCATTTGATTTTCCTCCAATTGTTAGCGCACATAGATAACAATTTTTATGCCAAGGCCACCACCTCATAATATGAATGCTTTTTGTTTTGAAAGGTGGAGAGTTGAAATCTGCTACTCCAACCACATTGATGGCCGCTTTTAATATTGACCCTTTATATCATGTGGTTCTGGAGACTTTCTTTGCATATGCATCAATGTGCCTGGCTACCAAAAGGTGTATGCATTAAACATAACCTTCTAGGTTCAATTTGAAATTCTCCATCTCTCATGGTTTCGCATAGACAATCTTTATGGACATGTAAGAGCAAAGGAGACTAGGGTTTTAAAGCCCTTTCGTTCCTCCACATGCACTCCTTGCAGCATAAATAATTCCACAGTATGTATCTCAGGATTAACAGATGTTGCTTCTCAAAGGTGTGTTGACATATTTGAAACTTTGTCGTCGGCTTGCCACACCTATATGTGCTTTTGCTCTACTGCCCGGCACGAGAACGCCTTGAATGAGATTGTCATTCTCTAGGGAGATCTTCTGAGTCTTCTTTGTTCACCGAGCTATACTTCAGGCTAGACTTGTTGGAGTGGTGAAATATGTTCCTTCATGTGCACCCATCGACATTTAGATGGTATTGTGCAGGATCTCCAAAACTTCCTTTTTGAGTTTATGCTTATTTTGTCTCCTTCTAAAATAGCAGCATCATGATTGTTTCTTCCTCAGCACCCCCACCAACATGTAGCTTCCTGGTAATTGTGTAATCATCACTTTCATCTTCAAACAATCTCATCCTCAAGGTCATCAAGAGTTGATAAAGTAACACCATGATGAGTAAGAATGTCATCTTCTCGATCTGATAGAGTGTATTTGTTGCTCTTAAGCATCTGTGACTGTCGCTCACTCTGGAATCCAATGATAGCCTTATCTGTCATCATTTTCCCTAGACCGCATGTCCACGAAAACATTAGCTTTGCCACTTTGTTTGTATTCTTGTAAGAGAGTCTTCTTCCTCGTGATTGACAACTTCCCTGACCATTGTGCTCTTGTTAGTTGGGTTCCAATCTCTTCCTCCCAACGCGATGGTGATGTTCTTTGGTATATCATCTGTGGGATCGTCTGTGTGTAACATTATAACACTAATTAGCTTACAATTACATTTTAGATAACAGTGTCCCCCAAATAATAAATATTAGACTATGAGCTTGGCGAAGTGCTAAAACAGAGTGCTTGGACAATCCATGATGCAAGCGCTCTTAATGTAAATACACGCAAGTTTCCATTCGAATGTATGCATGGCGATCCTTCGCGCATGGCGTGATTGCAACAACAACATCTGGTCATGATGGCGAGACAACTCATGAGGGGTTGGGGATAGGTCGCTGGGATGTCACTGACTGCAGGTTCGGTGAAAGACCTTAATTTCTAAGCGAGCAGAGGGGGACCCGAAATTTTAAATATACCCAAAATTTTGGGTGGTGTTGTAGCGGCTACAACAGGAACAAATACAAAGTGTTCTCAGAATGATAGCACCTTGGCATGCTCAAGGTAGGTTGAAATGGTCACTCCCTCCTCTATCAGAATCTCTGCTCAATCTGTACTCTGCATTGCTCCTCCTCTACGCAGTCCTACTGGAAATGTTGTTGCTGGTTGGAAAGGGACTACAAGATAGGGTTGCTTCGTTGGTCGGTAAATTATGAAACCCGGACACCGGTCTCTCCTCCAAAAACCCAAAATACCTGCGAAGGTAGAAACATTGACCTGTGACAGTCCAATTATTGTGATTGTTTTAAATTCATTATTCATCAAAATTCGACACATCTTATAACAATATTCATATTAATTACATTTTTATTAAAGCATTTGAATGTGTTGTTTGGATTAATTTGTTATACCATATCAGAATTATTGTGGCTTTTTAAATTTCATTATTCATCAAAAGTCGACACATATATATCTTATAACAATATTCATATGAATTAAATTTTTATTAGTGCATTTGAGAACGACAATGGAGAAAGCAATAGCAACAATGGAGAATGCAATAGAATAAACTATAACATATTTTATGATTATATATATAATATATATGAATAAGACAGTCGCTATCATACAAAATGGGACAATTAATATTCGTATCCATTTGTCTTTCAATTGGGATACTATGTCCATTACATTAAACAAAATGTCTGATTTCACAGACATATTTCAAAAAAATAAAACGCCTTGCTTTGATATCCAAACATAGTGATCATCATTCTTCGCTTGAACTGTTGTCACCGCTAGAGCTACTTCCATGACTTGGGGTTATTTTCAGGAATGTTATGTTCACGACGTTGATTGTTTTCTTCTTCTTCACCTTCCATCTACAAACATAAAAATAAACTGAAATGAGTGTATATACGTTGGTGAGAATAATGAAAATTGCAATATTAAATAATATACATTAATGTAAATTGAAAAGAAAAATGATGTACCATAGCAAAAATTGACTCATAAATTGTACACATTATTTCAAAACCATGTACCATGCCATCTTTCAAAATTTCATCTATTGGCGCAGTTCCATACTTTGTTTCCTGCAAGTTTTATACCCCATAACAGATCATATATTTAATATAAAAGATGTTTTTGTTCTATTAATTATAGATGGAGCTAAGTAAAACAAGATCGATAGATGCTTACAAATTCCACAATTAAATTATGATATGCCAACATATACTCACAACCCATATTTAACTGTTTTATGGAATTCGTAGTGGTTTCTTTGCAAGGGTTTTTTGTTTGAAGACATTCAATGATGATTTTTGTAAAACAACTTAAAAAATACAAAAGTGAAATCTAGTTAAGTTGTTATAAGGAAGTAACAATTACTCGCAAACTTAGAGATCAACCATTTTCTTCCTTGTCGTCCTGTTTTTATGTCCTGAATGGGCTCCATTTTCTTTTCTTTTCTGCAAGAAAATTCTTGAAAATTAATATTTAATGCTAAATTGTTTATTTATTGTACCTAATGATCGAAAAATTCAATGATTACTTATTACATTTGAAGCACGTTGTTATTGTTGGAAAGAATGTCTATACATTAATTCCACTAGATCCCTCAAACTTTTGTATAATTTTTCCCCTTTCGTTAACTTCCAGCACCACTCCGGATGAGCTAAGGAGCAATTGATTTTCATTTGCATGTTCTATTTTTTTCTTTTCTTAGAACAACATTCATTTTCTGAGTTGTTAGTCCCTATACAACATTAAACAGATGTGAATTAGTAGACTGTTTGACACATGTTATCTAATAATTTTAAGTATATTATTAATGATAATTAAAAAAAGAAACTCATATTGGATTGATAGTATTTTTCATTCACTTGATTCATCCTTTTGCAATTTTTCCATTAAAATTTTACGCTCTTGTTGTCCTAGATCATAAATAATCATATCGAGCTTTGCCATTTTGTGGCTCTGCATGATACACAATAAACAATACATATTAGTTAATCTTACATATCATTCAAAAATAATATTTTTTATAAAGAATTTACAAAGAAATTGTCTTTTTTGCTTTTCTTGATGTGTTAACAATATTTTTGTTACTTGATCTCTTGTCAGACATTTCTTTATCAATCTGAAACCTGTACCATATCATTCATTAGTATATTTATAAATAAATTAACAACCTTTCAGGTTGAAAATAAATCTCAAGACACTGGTGCGCCTTTCACGAGGTCCACACCACAAAACAGTATAATACGCCGTACGGTACGTTGAGTATTGTAAACGCACCGCAAAAAACAATGTAATATACCTAACGGTGCGTGGGGTATTATAAACGCACTGCAAAAACAGTGTAATACACCGTAAGGTGCTTTCCTAGTTAAATGGAGCACCGGTGCCCTATTTCAGATTTGGCGCACGAATTTAGAAAAAATGTTTTCATTTTTTTTACTACAGTACTTTTGCGATGCACTGTATAATATAGCGCACCAGTGCCGTATAGTACGTAGGGCGCACCGATAAAGAAAAATCCATTTTTTCAATTAATTCACGCAATCACCGAATGGATTGGGATCCGACTATGCAAGTCGTTCTGTGGGTTGGATGTCAATCTAAAATGAAAAACCCCAATTCTGAAATCACAGAAACATGGAGAAGAATGGGAAAAACAAAAAAATGAAGGGTTCAGGGTAAAAATGGATAAAACTGTATAAAAAAAGTGCAGAAAAAAGTAAAAAAAATAATCAAATTTAATCACGAGATGGTTTCAAATTCTATGATACAAGGTTTGAATCACCAAATGTTTGGTTTTTTATTGTCTAAATACTTCTGTTCGAACATATTTCGCTGCTCCACAATGCCCTCCTGCTTCAGGTCTGTCTCCTGCAAATATTTGGCTGAAAATTTTAGCAAAAATAGTGAAATAATGAAAAGTGTTTAGTATTTAAAGAATTATTTTATGAAATTAGATTTTCGAAAATATTTTGCCGTCCATTTTTCAAATTACCGCTTTCTTTTTTTTCACTTAAAGAAAATAGAGTTGCATTTTTTTTATTTGTGTTTATTCGTTACCAGTGCAGAAGAGTTGTGACGCACCGATGCGACGTATAAAAATACGACGCATCGGTGTGTGTTAGGATGATAAGCGCACTGGACTGTATAAAGTTTTTTTTTTTTTTTTGTATGTAAGATCATAATAAAATAATGATAATTATAAAGTACATGAATTTATTTTCATTATTTTCTAAAATTTATTATGTTACAAAAATTCGTATTATTCTAGATTTGTTATTTTACAACTATTTGCAAATTTACAAATTTAAATATTTTAATAAAATCATTTCACATTAATACAATTAAAATTTTCACATTAATAGAATTAAAATTTTACAAATATTTTACATACAATTAGAATTAGAATTAAAATTACAATTACAATTTTACATTAATTTCACATATATGAATTACGATTAGAATTACAATTACAATTTTAATTTTACATACAATTACATTTACAATTTTACATAGAATTACATTTACAATTTTACAAATATTTTACATACAATTCAATTAAAATTACAATTACAAATACAATTACAATTTTAGAATTTCACATACAATTACATTTACAATTTTACATAGAATTACATTTACAATTACAATTACAATTTTATAAATATTTTACATATAATTCAATTACAATTACAATTACAATTTTAGAATTTTATATACAATTACATTTACAATTTTACATAAAATTACATTTACAATTACAATTACAATTTTATAAATATTTTACATACAATTCAATTAAAATTACAATTACAAATACAATTACAATTTTACAATTTTACATACAATTGGAATTACAATTACAATTTTACAATTTTCCATATATACATTTACAATCATTTCAGAACAAATTAAATATTACAATTACAATTAAAATTTTACATTAATAAATATTTTACATACAATTGCAGTTTAAATTACAATAAGTACAAATACAAATACAATTTTACAATTTTACATACAATTAAAATTTAAATTACAATTACAATCACGACATAATATTTAATAAATATCATGGTCATTTAATATTAAATTAATTAATAAACATCATCATGATCATGATAACCATCGTACAAACATCATATTCAACTATTAAACACATTCAAACATGAAATTAACATTATATATTAAGATCATCACAACACAAACATCAAATATATCTCTCAATATGTCAAATAACCCATGCTATCACATATACACATCTATCTGCAAGCTAAACATTAAATGAACATATCTAACATGACCTAACAATATGTGCCACATCATGATGATCACCAACATGAAAATTAAGTACAACTGCAACATGAACATAAAATACATGGACCATATATATATATATATATAATGTTAAAAATATACAACTGTAATATAAATGTCATGGATCAGGCGCTGGTGGTAGTATAACAACATCAATAGCAGTACTACAAGTGGTGCCTGCTCAGTAAAGCTGGGTGCAGCCTCGACAGTCGATGGTTGAGCCTGCTCATGATCATGATCACTAGTATTGATGGATGCATCCATTGGTGGTAGTACAACATCAATATGAGCAATAGTAGTGGAGGCTTGCTCAGTCAATAGTGCAGCCTCGGTGGTCGATGGTCAGCCTGCTCATGATCATTACTAGTACTGATGGATGCAATTGTAGGCTGCTGACTAGACGTGGCCGATGGTCTAGCCTCATCTCCATGATGACTATCAGATGCTGCCAGTGGAGCGTCATGCTCATCAGGCGCACCGCGAGGCAAACGATCATGAGATGCATGTGAGTCGCTGCTCGTGGACTATCCATCATGTGTCACGGCTCGACTACGCCTATAGCTACGGGCAATCCTCCTCAGTCGTGTAACAACTGTCATAGCTCCTACGACATGCCGCATCAGGCCGTACATGTCACGCGGCATGCCTCTCCACAGCCGTAACAGCCTATCATCGACCTGTATGTCTCTGTAATGAGCAAGCCTAATGCCCGCATCAACAATAAATGCACAAAGTTGGTTGGCCAACTCCATCCTATATCTGGTCTCAGGTCGACCACGCCTAGCAAATGGTGGCACCGGTGCACCATGATGAGCAGGAGCATGTTTCTCTGCTGCACCGGCCTCATCCTCATCATGATCATGCTCGACATCAGCCATATCCTGATCGTCATCATCAGGATCCACACCTGGATCATGTGGTGGACCCAGCATCTCCTCGCCATCAAAAGAGCCAATGTATGCAAAATATATACAAGTACACAACAATAATTAGACAATTTCATTACACAATTTAATAAAAACAAGTTAAAGAACATGTTAGAATAAATATAAATAAAATAGTAATATTACCTCTATCATTTGGCGACTCATCAGCTGTGAAGAGGATGTTGGGACACCCTCGCCAATCTAAGCCAGCATAAGGACATGGGACCATAATGAAGGGATGCAGCCCGTCAACACTGGCTAGTAAGTCCAGTGAATCATGTGATATCCTGGCTGGAAAGTGTCTCCCCTCTTGGGCATCATCTGCCCCCACATGTGCATTCGGGCCTCAAACATCGGCCTACAAGGCTGTCGAACAAAACTAGGTCTCATCTCTGGAAACCTCTCAAAAAATAAACAAAACAGCTCTGAAGAAAAATGAAGTTGACCCTCCCTTGTAAATGAGCATGACATCTATCTAAGGCCATACAAAACTGCCGCAAAAAAATGGCAGACCACCTGACAAGTCGTGGCTGTTGTACTAAAGAATCAACATAATATAAAAGCGAGCAACTAATGTGTTTCCCTTCACTGGTGTTGTGGGAAATGGTCGAAATGATAAGGGAGAGGCACTGCACGTCCTGTCTACCAAAAGCACCTATACGTAACTGACCTCCAGGTACCTGAAACTCTAAAGGAGATAGTACATGTGCTCCAATGTATCTCTGGGAGTAAACTAACTGACTCCCTACTACACAACCAGCTGGCGCGTCTGGGAATGAAGGAAAATCCACCCCTCTCCTCGATAGTCCTGTAATAAAATAAATATCCTCCTCAGTGGGTGTGTACCACTGGTCAGGACCAACCTGGAAATCCTGTCGGTGGGCATTCCACCTACGAATAAGATATCTCAAGAACACACTATGGGCCTTTAGGGAAGTAGCCTCCTCATAGAACTTGAGGAGGCCTACCTGCCTAAGGATCTCCTGGGTATCTGCAATAATACGGCGAGGGTATGCATCTCTCTCCCTCTCTCGGGCCTCCCATTAGTGAATCATGTCATACTGTTCAGCCTATTGTTGTTGTTGTTCCTCCTCTTCTCTCTGAATCATTGCCATATTAAATAATTTTTTTTTTATTAAAACAGACATGTATTTATGAATATACATATATATTTTTTTTTGAAAAAAAAACAAACAGACAAGTTGGTGCGCCATAAAAACAGTCACGCACCGGTCGCGGTACGTCTTAAGAATGTAGAGCACCGGTCCTGGTGCCCCTAATGAAATACAACACATCGGCTTTGGTGCAACTGTTTATTTTTCAAGCACTGTTAACTTTATCAAAGTTCAGAATAGTGGTGCGTTGACTGAAATATATTCCCCAGCGCGTATAGTCGTGTCAGCGCACCGACTTCATGACAATTACATAGTCGACGGTGCGGTCATTTACCTGGCAGTACCGTTGACCCTCTCGGAATCCAGAATGCGGTGCACTGACATACACAGGGGTGGATAATTCCGTCAACGCACCGCGCTGTGATTCCCGTGGTCAACGGTGCACCTAGATAAATGAGCGCACCGCCTTTTATTTTATTTTTTATTTTAAAATTATTCGTGGCGCCTTTCGGTACCGCCCCAGAAACAGTGCAGATACCATTAGCACCGGTGGCGGTGCGGCCTGTAAATTTTACAAGCAACACTGCTATCCAGTGCGAGTCGAACAGCTCCAACGCACTGCGCGACAATATTTTTTTTTTTTTTTTTTTAATGGTTATTTTTAAGGTTATTTCAATTTCTAATCCGCTAAAAGGCTTAATTATGGAAAAACTAGAAAAACACTTGTACATTTCGCCGTCGAGGAGACATATTGGCTGTAAAATTTGCAAAAGAAAAATTGCCCACCGTTATTCAAAATGCAAGCTGGAGATTGGTGGCCAATGTAGAGCAGCAGTGCGTGCAATGGGTGCAATGAGAGCACCGATGTCAGGGCGACTCAAACAAGGGGAAATGGCACTGGTGCTTGAGAGCTCTGGAGCACTGAGGAAAGTGAAAAATGAAGTTTTTTGGCCGTAATTTTTTTTTTTATTTAACCCTATTCCGGTTTCGACGTGAAATTTTGATGATGCACTGGGGCGGAATATCTGTAAAGCACGCGGAATAGTCGTAAAGCACCGGTTTTTTGGCCTTAACATTTTTTTTTTTTTTTTTTTTTTTTTTTTAAAATGTAACGCTATTCCGGTGCGTGCAGTTTATAGGCGCACCGGTGCTCTTGGATAAGAACGCACCGACACGTTTCTATTTTGGCGCAGTGTTTTATGATGCACCGGAGTGGAAGAGTGGTGAAGCACTAGTGCGTCACAGTAATAGGAGGCCTCGGATGTGTGTGTACGTCGCGCAAGTTGTCTGGTGTGCCAATGTTTCGTGCGCACCGGTGCATTCTATGGTAGGGCGCGCACCGGTAATTGAGAGCTCAGGAGCACTAGAAAACTAAAAAATCCAGGTTATTTTGCCGTAATATTTTTTTTTTTTTTAATTTAACCCTTTACCGGTGCGCGTTGTTTATAGGCGCACCGGTTCTGTTTCTTACAAACACATCGGTCGGTTTATGTTTTCGCGCAATGTATTATGATGCACCGGTGCAGTTTCTTTCTACCGCACCGGGTGGTTTCGGTTTTGGCGCGGTGTTTTATAATGCACCAGCGTGGAAGATCTGTGACGCACTGGTGCTATAGAATATTAAGACGCACCAGGCGAGTATGTACAGAGTGCACGGTGTCCGGTGTGCCAATATTTTGGTCCGCACCGGTGCTTTCTCGGTTCCAGAGCACTGGGGCGACATGTAATGATAAGCGCACCGAGAGGAAAACATCCCCAAAACCCTCCGCTCGGCAACCTCTTGTAGTAACCTCTGCTAGAAACGGATGTATGGGGTATTTTTCTATGGGGTTCCTCAAAAACATCCGCTAGAGGGTCTTTTCCTTGTAGTGAGTGTAACTATTTTTAAGATAAATTTGTGAATATTTTGTTTAATCCCTACCATCCACCCGAAAATAATTGATAATTAAATTAAAAATTTTAAAATATTATTTCAAAATAAATAAATATATAGATATAAATATAAAAAGGTTATTATTAACTATCTAAAAGAATTTTTAATTTTTTTAATCTATACAAAATATTGAAAAAAATAGTCATACTCTACTAATTTTATTAACCCATAAGTTTTGGAGTTTTTACAGGCATATTTTCAAGTTGAAATTGTGGGAAACCCTATAGAGATTTGATGGATTAACAAGTTTGAGTTATGAACTCTCCACAATCTTATGTCCAGGTTTTTTAGGGTGTTGAATCCATATGTAGTCAAAAGCACATTTTAACCAACAAAAGATCAAGATTTGAGATTTGATGGATTAACAAGTTTGAGTTATGAACTCTCCACAATCCTATGTCTAGTTTTTTCAGAGTGTTGAATCCATATGTAGTCAAAAGCACATTTTAAACAACAAAAGATCAAGATTTGTCCAGAAATTGTTTCACCAACTTTCAACCAAAAACTTGAAAAAGTATAATACTTAGACAACCCCAAAAAAAGATCATAAAAATAATAATAGAAACTCTTCAAATTTTTATTAACCTAAACAAAATTATAAACATATAATCCAAAATATACTAGCCTAATCTATCTTATATCTGGATCTACCAAGAAGGATCAATTCTGGATATAAAGTTAGTGCTCCATCTTATATCCGGATCTACCAAGCGTCTAGAGGGATCAATTCCGAAGTTAAGATGGATCTATAGCTAGTGCTCTCACATTCCATAATGGGTTTCCTCAAGGCTTTAAATAATCTTCATCATAACAAATACCATGGGACAAAACTATAGATTATCAAAAGTTGAAGCTCAAATTATTTATTTTATTTTATTTGTATTTGACTAAGCCAAAATGTTTAGGTAACATAACATATCATTACAACTTCCCTTCCATGTTTGATTGGAGAGTGTCTCTTGGCACAATCATCCTAGGTCCATCTTAAATTTGAATCAACTAAATACTAAGAAAGATCAAATCCGGAGTTAAGATGAATCTAATCTAATACTCTTACATTTTATAATAGATTTTCTCAAACTTTTAAATAAACTTCATCATAACAAAATCATAAGTTGTCAAAACTCCAATCCAAAAACCACAATATATATATTATTATTATTTAAAACATTTATTTAACCAAATCAAAATATTTACACAACCATGCAATGTAACATAGCTTAAAAAATACATCTTGATATATATATATATATATATACCATTTTCATTCATTGTTACATGAAAGAGCATTCCAAAGTCCTACCGAAGAAAACACTGATTTCAAAAGT
The DNA here is from genome assembly GCA_034641835.2 of Pinus albicaulis. Lineage (NCBI taxonomy): Eukaryota > Viridiplantae > Streptophyta > Pinopsida > Pinales > Pinaceae > Pinus > Pinus albicaulis. Next base: position 1,006,227,046 of record CM076574.1, read on the forward strand.
TTCGATCATAAATGCTTTACCCCGAGTTAAAACCCTACATTTAAGTTATATGTTTAAAAAATTTAAATTTATCATCTCCCATCCATCCACATTATTGTAGTAATACCGGCAAATACTTCAAAACTTAATTAATTCTTCTAATTATTTAGAAATTCGTAGTAAAGAAAGCATTGCGGATTAGTTGCATATTTCAAAACTTAATTAATTCTTCTAATTATCCATGTGACCTTGCATATTTTCGACGCCATTTAGAAATTCGTAGTAAAGAAAGCATTGTGGATTAGTTTGCTAGAAAAAATGAAATATAGAACAATGAAATATTTAATACAGTTGAAAGTGTATGGATTGTTGTGTAAAGTTTGGTGGTTATATAATTTTTTTTAGGTTTTAATTTTTTTTTTTGAAATTTGGTGATATAATTGGTGTGAAATTGAATTTATTTTTATTATTTAAAATTTGATTTTGATTATATAATTGGAATTAGTATTATTATTTAAAATGTGTATTTGATTATATAATTGGTATTAGTATTATAAAAACGTATGGTTAGTAGTGTAAAATATATCATTATTTAATTATTTTAAGTGTTAGATCTTTTGGTTAGAATTTGATAATACAATTTTGGGCGAGATTATGATCTTTGGTTGCTTAAAATGTGTTTTTGAGTATAGAAATTAAATTAGTATCCCTAAAAACCTTCCATAGCTAGAACTTGTAACTTTAACAAATATTTATCGGATGTCTACCAAAATTAATAGGAAAAAATACCTAGAAAAGCTCCAAACCATATAATAGTTAGCCTATGATTTAAAATTCCACATTCTTAAATTTTGGAAACTATGGAGACATGGAATTTTAGTTCTAACTGATTCAGATGTTTTCAACTAGTGCAATATGGATAGGGTTGTGGCTAATGCAAGAGACTAGTGAAATTGTTCTTTCCTGTGAGTATTATCCACCATGCATTAAGCTAATCATTGGCTTAGAACATGATTGAGCCGAGAGGCTCATTATACAATCCAGTATGAGGGACATTTCATGTGCTCAAAAAAATAATAAAAATAATTTTCACTCATGTCGGTCAAACAAAAAACAAAAATTAAATAACCATATAAATAAACAATTAAAAATCTATAAAAAACATGCAATGTGAATTATGAATAAAATGTTTCAACATGAATTGATATAAAATGGCTCAATACACATGTTATGTAATCTTTATAACATTCAAAAATGCAATTTAAATAGTAAAAAATTACACATTGTTTTTTTCATTCTAAAATAAGTTTGCAACAAAATAAATTTGATCTCTCTAGACTTATATTAGATCCGTGCTTTAGATAAATTAAATTTATGCTAGTATTATTGTCCAATAACATTTACATGGTATGGTATTGCAAATCTTGTCTTCATGAAAATTATCCCACCATATATATAGCATTTGATAGTCTGTATCCAACATTAATACAACATTATTTCCTCCCTGCACACATTTGAATTTCAATTTTGTTGCATCCCACGAGGAGTTGAATTTGAATTTTGTTGTCTTTCTTTACCATCCAATCCATTTTGATAATTTTTTCATTCATTTGACTCTGGTCAAGATCGATTCGCAAATATCATTACCCAATTTGGTTGAGATAGATTCTATACACATCCTAGAAATCAAAGTGGTAGATCCCTGGTCTAAAAGGGTTTAATATGTATAGCGCCAGGTTCTTTAGACTAAATTTCCTTGATTTTCCTTTCTTATGTATATTAACATGGGAAGAGGCAGGATGAAAGTCATTTCGGGCCAAATGATTTTCCGTGAGAGAAAAGAAATTGAAAAATCAATATCTTTTGAGTTCAAGAAAGAAAGAGTAAAGCTTGAAGATATTGAGAAGGTCACACAGAATCTTGCAAAGAAAGATGGGAGTATGAGGCCACTTCTTCTAAAGTTTAAGAAGATTTACACGAAGATCGGGAAATTTTCAATAAACAGATTTCTATGAAAGAATAGTACTACACAATTGTGATTTCTAATGAAATAATACTTGAAGCCAGAGCTTTGAAATTAAATGAATAAATGTAGGTGATCTGACGCAACAGTAAGTCGCAAGTGGGTACTTTCTTTTATACTCTCTATGACACGTAAAACCTCTGGTAAGTCTTGGTCCCTCACGCACTCACAGTTCCCTCAATGCAATCGATGACAACAACTTCATGAATCAAATCCACTCCCGGTGGGGTGTCGGTCCTTGTCATTAGCACAAGGAGGGTTAGCACTCACGGGTCCACCCTTCAAGTTCGCCTCTGTCTACAAATTTATTTATGCCTAAAAGGGTGGGGTTCTTCCTCCTGGATCTGCGTTTTTCACATAAAAACTATTCTTGGCTAACCTCTATTCTTATCCGTTAGTGGTTCTTACTGGACCTCATGAGAACTGAATGCTCAACATTGTTTATGGAATGGGGATGGAGTTGAACCAAAACTTATAAGATACGTTTTCTTGGCTAACCTCTATTCTTATGCGTTAGTGGTTCTTAGTGGCCCTCATGGGAACTGAATGCTCAACATTGTTTATGAAATGTGGATGGGTTGAATCACAATTTATAGGATACAGGTTTTTTTTTCCTCAATTTAAGCAACAATTTTGAAGAATATTATACAATATTTTGCCAACACAACTTTCTCTCGGCATAAGTAGAATCATAATATGGATTATTTAAAAACTAGGACAAAAAAATTATTACATAAATGATATTGTGCATAGACTTAGAGTTAGCGCAATATCACAAAAGATGCGTAAGACAATTTCAATCATTCTCCTCATTCCGCGCATCAATAGACACATGAATTTGACAGCGAAATTAGACATATATTGAGACTAGGACTTGCATTATGAGTTCTTATAAGCGTTGGACGATCATTATAGGCTTGGTCGTCCTTTAACATCACTCTATAGTCTTTTTTTTTATCCTTCGAAGCTACAAAATATCTCCATAAATCAAAATGAAGTTGTAGCTAATAGCTCTTGGAGATTCAAATAGGTGTCCCTGTTATAGAAGTTCAAATGCCACCTCATAAAATAGAATGGGTGCATCTGTCCCATGAGAACAAATCAACGTAACAACTAACAACATATATATGTACAAAGTAAAGGAACAAATTTAAACAGGTGGGAATGGAGCTTAGTCATCTTTATGCTCCTGCATCAAACTTCCCATAACACAAGTTTTCATGGACTCTTTTCCAAGAGATCTGCAACTATTTTTCCATGTTTCAGGATCTCTACATCATTCATCCATATTGCACCTTTAGCTAGAAGACCTTTCCATTTGACCAAATATTCATAGTAGTCTTTCTTCCTAGTTTTGTTTGATCAAGAATCTTTTCCAACTATAGCTTCTAAGCTATATTTAGCTAAGATTCCCACTGAATCTTTTCTTGTTCTCGTTTTCAGGTTCCCTATGGGGTATAGGTCTACAACTTTAAAAAGGGGAAATACCTACATCAGGAGGTAATTCAATTTCATATACATTTTTTGAAAACTTCCTCAATATTTTGCAGGCGGAATCTTGTTTAGTTTCAACATATTGTACTCATGTTTTTGAAACCTCTCCTTTCTTAAGTGTGCCAAAATTAGGTCCCCCACTTCAAAATTGACTTCTTTTTTCTTGATGTTTACTCTATGTTTTTATTTCTAGTTGCTTTCTTGTAGTTGTCCTTTAACATGTTCATGTATCATTTGCATGGTTGTGGAAAATTCTTTTGCATTAGCACTTAGAATTTCTTCTTTCTCCAAATTTCTATGTTCATAAATACCTCTGGTGTGCATACCATATACAATTTGAAATGGGGTTTTTCTTATACTCCTGTTAGGAGAATCATTATATGCAAATTAAACTCATGGGAGAACTTGATCCCACTGCTTGTTGCGCTCATTTACCAAGAATCTCACCATATTTCCAAAGCTTTTGTTTACTACTTCAGTCTTCCCATATGTTTGTGGATGATAGGTTGAGCTATATGCAAGGTTTCTTCCAAGCTTATTCCATAAAGTCTTCAAAAGTTCCCAACAAATTTTGTGTCTCGGTCTGAGACTTTACTCCTATGTAGCCCATGCAACCTCACAATTTCTTTGAAAAATAAATTTGCAATGTGTGGCATCATTAGTTTTTGAACATGGAATAAAGTGGGCCGTCTTGGAAAACTTGTCCACCACGACAAATACTGAATCATTTTTTTTTTGTTTCTTGGGCAGGCCTAGAACGAAATGTGAAAATTCCATAATGGAAATCCCTACTGCAGCAATTTGATGTTATTTCTTCTACTTATTAATTATGAATCAAGTTATTTACAATGTTACATAGTAAACATCGAAATAAATACTATCACAACCTTCACAACATAAAAAATATTGCGGAAACAAGTACCGAGAAAGAAAGAAATAAGCACACACATATACATCGTTGCTTTTGGACAATGTCCCTAGAAAAGCCCAATGTGGGAAAACGGTGCAATAGCTGATGATTTTAATTATTATTTAGTAGTGTTTTAATACAAATCTTTGGATGCCCAAACTGGCAATCCGATACAGAGAATAAACTGGAAAAAAAAGATAGTGAGAAATTATCTCACACTGTCACTAGAAATTTTCCACTCACCCTGCCTCTGCTTAGTGTGAAAATTCTATTGCAGTGTATTGCTCTATTTTCTCCTACTTGATTTAATTAATACAAGTTATTTCCAGAATTTAGATTCAGAAAATATCGAAAATAAACTCAACTACAACCTACACATTTAGATCATTTATTGAATAATACACTCATGCAACAAAGTGACACATGGATTTTCGGACATAAGTGCCTGGAAAAACCCAAAGCAGGAAAATCGGTGCAACAGATATGAGGGTTTATTATTAAGTAGTTTTGAGTACAGTAAATCTGGGTTCCAGATCTGGAAAACTCGACAAAGAATAAAATATATCAAATCTGCAGCCAACCTGAAGATCTAGTGCCAAATATCTGACTGATCCACACCCTCAAACAGGATTTACAGGACTCAGCCTGGATCTGACCCTAGAAACCTTCAGCGCTGCCCCTGAAGCCCCAGCGACAACCCTGCTAGCCTCAAATGCCACTGCGCTACACCAGAAGGGACTGCGTCACCCCTGGAAGGGTCTTACAGCCTCATGCTGGCCCTAAAAGACCCTCTGCGTGATTTCTAAAGCCTCCCAGTGCCGCTGTGTTGTCCTGCGTAGCGGCTACTCAATAGCTACGTAGCTGCTGCTCTGCTTCTCTGCGTTGTCCTTGTTGCTGCTACTCTGCCTCTTACTGACTCTTGGCTCTTGGAATCAGATCATTCCCTTAGCCAATACTACCCCTCACTGTAGGAAATTCCTCTAGCAATTCTTAGCAAACCTGCCCTAGAATTCCAGATCTATTCCTCAGTTCTACCAAAATTGTGTGTCTTCAACTGACCCTCAAGCCTTTCTCTTATACTTTTTTGTTGAACACTTCAAGGAATGAGATTAAATCATCCATGAATGGTTGAGATTAAAAGACTGCTTGATCCATGTGACTTAAGACAATTTCAGCACATGTGTTAATTAATTCACTTTAATTATTTTATTTTCCACTTAGGAAATCCATTAAAAATAATTAATTATTTGAATAAATTGAACACCAACTGAAATTTCTCAAATCCATTTCTAGGTATTTTAGATCAAGTGTACTTTAGTCCCTGCACAAAATTTGGGAGCTAGTGCACAAATGATGCTACCCAAAATACACAAAATCTCAATACTCCCTCTTAGCATCAGGAGTGTGCTCTAGCAATACATCACACCATGTATCACAAGATCTTGAGTATTGGATCTATGTTGTTGATGCTTGGCCTGCTGCCCTCCATCTGCTGCATTTATACTCTCTGTATAGATACCCATGCCACTGCCACTGACACTGCCACATCTGTACTGCAGCTCCCTCTCAAATTGTTGCATCATGCTGCCCATAGCACTACCACTGCTAACTGCTACACTGCAACTCAGTTGTTGAGAAGTAAGCAACTGAAAGACTCTGCCCAACTGTTTGACAGACAAGTCAAGTTTCCCTCCACCACAGAAGCTCCCTGGATGCTGAATCACGTTGTCCCCCTAGAGACACTGTCATGCTGCAACACTACACTGTGTGAACCCAAATTCTCTGCGTTGCTGAGGTCCCATCAGCCTCTCTGCACTGCTAGCTCCACGTTGATGTTGCCTCTGCATCACGCTGCTCATTCTTCAGCTCTTCAACTCCCTCTTGCTCTTCAATGTGGTCATCTGCAACCATCTCTCAACTCATCCTGCTACCATCTTAAGGCTCCCGTAGCTCGTATGTGATCCAAGAGTAGGGCTGACTCAAGGATCTCGCCACCAAATATGGATACTCTATATATCCATGTCACCCCACCTCTTCTCTCGAGGTGCATGAGCACTCATGGCTGCATCATCATTAGAGTCATCTTCATTTGCTGCTGCAGCCTTGGAATCAAAAGATCTTTTGTCCTTCTTCTTAGGACAACTGTTGGCGAAATGACCAAGATCACCACAGTTAAAGCACCAGACCTTGGAGAGGTCCTTTTTCTTCTTCCCTTGCTTCTTTTCCCTTGATGCAAGGGTTGCATCCTCCTCCTCTTCTTTCTTCACTCTGGCTAATATGTTTCCCGCACTGATAGATTGCTTCTTGGTGATCCTCCCGATCTCCTCTTGGCGGAGAATAGCCCACATATCTGCCCAAGATGGTAACGCTGCCCTTCCCAGAATGCTTTGGACAAACGTTTCCCATTCTTTAGAGACAACATTTAGGGTCGTCCTCACAAGGAGCCCTTCATCTAGATTAGCACCTATTGATCATGATCATCTCCCCAGTAAAATTTCCATGGACCATCTGGTTTAAATCCTCTAATTCCTCTGCCCTGCCTTGCAAAGTCCCTTAGCTGTCTATCGTTGTTTTCTCTTAGCTTCAAAATCACATTTTAATGGCTAAAGTCCGTATTTGGAATTATATCGGTCCTAGCCCCTTCTGGCCTCAGCCTTCTTCATTATTTGTTCTCCATGTAGCGCAGGAGCTAGACCATGAACCCAATGAAAAAGCGCTTACCCTCTGTGGCCGCCGGACGCGCTCTCAGCCGCCCAATCAATCACAGATCAACGCATCGCAGTCAATCACTCTTGTGGTCCCCGCCTCGTGTTCACTGCTAAAAAACCGGCCTGTTTATTTCGCACCACTTTTCAAGGGCTGGCGGTTTTTCTCAAATCGCAACGATTGCACACGTTATGCGCCACGCATCCCCGAGTACGGCCTCAATACCGCCCTATTTTTCACGTTAATGTTCAGCCGAGGGCGCGTAGCAGAATTAATGTCAACCGTCAGATCGAGAGGCCCTCATCCAACGGCCGTCACACTCGGAAGCTGCGCAGGATTTAACATAAAGAAAACACACCCCCTGGCCCACCTCCACGTCACAAATTCCATGTTTCATTTGCGTTCCCCTCCACCATTCACATATTCCGTTTATGTGTCATATTTCAGTGTTCATGTTGTGTACCTCCACCTCGTTCATTCATCGTCGCTCCACCATATTTTTCATTGCCACCCTTCATTTCTCTGCCACCCTGCATCTCCTCATCGTTTCACTCAGTGTACATCACCATTTCATGGTCACTGCCGCATCCACCCCCCTTGTGTCTGGTTTTCTTTAACGTGTTTGTCGGTTTTGTAGGTTGCAGCGGCGAGAAATCGCCATTAATCTCTGCCTCCATGACAGAAATCGAAGATGCATCCAAGGATCGGCTTGCAGAGGAAGAATTTATGAAGAAAAGCCCCGGGTAGTTTCCGTGACAGGGATTTCATTAAAGAAGCCATGGTAAAAGTCTACCAAAACCCTCCAGAGCAATTTAAAACATAGATATTCCACAGACGGAGTTATTAATGATATGATAAAAATTATCAGTCGGAGAACAAGGAATTTAACATCTGGAGCCGAAGATTTTAAATAGCAATTCAGCATTCAGAAGGCAAAGAGTACAAGTGCATAAAATCATATCCTCCAAGTTTAACTTCAATAGATTTTTCTCCCAGGAAAGTACAGAGTGTTACATATTTTATTCTTCATACCTTACCCCTGGAGAAATTCGCGCCTACAACATTTACTTCATGAAGCCGCCACAAAGTACCTGCAGCATCCTAGGGCCGCCAAACAGCATGGGCGATCATCTTTTTCACCAATTGTTTAATGAGCAAATTAAATATCTTTACCTACTTCTTTTATGAGTTTTCTTCTTCTTCCTCTATAAAAACCAAAAGGAAAGACATTGAAGGGGTTCCAGATTTTTATCAGAGAATTGTGCAGTGAAAGGTATTTTGTTGTATACACTTTGTAAAAGATCTTGTATGAAGACTCAGAGCCCGTAGGGTCTCAGTGAAGAGGAGTTCTATCTGTATTAGAGGATTCTGGTCTTTGGTATACCACAGTATGTAACTTTCTTTATGTGTTTAATACAACATTTCATTTTATCCATCTTCTTGTATTATGTACTAGAATGCGAGTGGCTCACTGATTTTAGGTAAGGATTTATCCTAGTTGATACCCATACTTGGATCAGTCAAGCGCTTTAAATATGGCTCAGGCATGATATACTGTTCTCTTCCATGGCTTCATTTCATTCATCTGCACTATATTAGTTGCTTTGGAGGGTGCTTTTAAGCATGTTCATGTATGGATTCTTAGATTGGTAAGCCCATATATGGTTCTGTTGTGTATCTGGGTATCAGACCAAAGATAACTAATATCTTCTTATATTTCTTTCACTGCATACACCTTCTGATATTTGATTTCTATGGCATATTACTTGAATCGGTCCTCTTTACAGTAAATTGTCTCTTAACTGTCTGATGCTTTTATACTGGAGTTTTGCATCTTGTCTCTGCAACATTACTTTCCTTGTGGCAGTTTCTGTAAGTTCTGGTCCCATTTAAATTAAATTACTTGATTCCAAGAGATAGTAGGAGAGCCTTTGGATTGACACCCAAGTTTTATTATATTCTCCTTGCTATGCTAAGATGTCCTAGGCACTGGTCTATAGCAACTCTAGGCTGTCTCTAGGAGAGACAACAATTGTCGACAACATTTTTCTGACGCCGTTGCCGGGGATCGAAGTTAAGAAAATCATTATCCCTGGGCCTCGACAAATCATATTCACTCTCTAATCAGGTGAGCACAGAGAGTTGAAGAGTTGTATATCTCTCACCTTGGTGACTCCACTCTACTGTTGTTTATTCGATAAATCTATTTGTAGTCCTGGCTCCTCGTAAGCCACACCTGAGGTCAGATACATCACAGTCAAAGACACCTTCAGTGTCTGACCCTGAGAAGATTATACATAGAAGAAGTTGGAAAGAAAAGAAATCAGTCCGTGTTGAAATCCCTGAGTTTTCTGTAGAAGATTATCCATCCTCCTCTTCTCAAGAAGTTCTAGTAGAAAATCTCGACTCCATTGTGGGAGACACAGACTATTATTCAGATAGCCCACCCAGGGGAAGTGCTAGGATTAAAGTTAATCTTCACCCTACCCCTGAAGTTGAAGAAGTTAAAGAAGTCACCGAAATAGCTGCTGTTAATCGTGAACTGTTCCCATCTACGCCTCAAACTGCTGTGCAGTATATTCCTGTTGTTATTCATACTCCACTTCCACCTTCGCCTCTTCCTCCATTTGTACACCAGATTGTTGCACAACCCCCACCTCCTCCAATGGTAATGTTCCAGCTTTTTTATTAAACAAATATGCTCCCCTCGCATTACCTCAAGTGCTGAATGATATGCCACAGGATTATTTGAAGATCTTGCCCAGATTCACTGGGGAAAATGAAATTGATGCTCAGAAACACCTTGAGACTTTCTACTCTTTTGCAGAGAACTTTAATGTAGAACATTTGGATGTGGTCTTAAGACTATTTGTGTAGTCTCTAGACGGTGAAGCCAGAAAATGGTTCAAAACATTAGGAAACTGTTCCGTAACCACTTGGGACGATATGGAAAATACCTTTCTCAGGAAATGGGGAGAAAATAAAGATCATGGACAGTGTCTTACTGAGTTCAATACACTTAAGAAGAAACATAATGAAGGGGTGTTAGAATTTATCAAGAAATTTAATAAGTTATATCTAAACCTTCCTGCTGATATGAAGCCTCATCAGAATGCTGCCAAAGTTGTTTTCATAGCAGCGTTTGACTCAGATTTTGGTTTCTCTTTGAGAGAAAGGAAGCTTGCCACCCTAGATGATGCTCAGTCAGATGCTCTTGAGTTGGAAGCAAATTTTGCTTCCACTGGAAAATTAAAAGTGAAAGCTGAACAAGATACCAGGAGAAAAGGTAAAGAGGAAGTATCTACTTCTAATCAGGATAAGGATACAGATAGAATTGAAGAAATGAGAAAATGATTAAGAATATTTCTAATAAAATGGTCAAGCTTGAATTGGAGACCAAGAATTCGGCTTCCAAGAACTTCCAAAATGCTCCAAACAGGGGTTACAATCCTCAGTATAAAAGACCACCATTGCAAATATTGCAAAAGGAAATAAAAGAACAACAAGACCAAGTACCACATCCATTGTACTTGGAAGGTCCAGTAGGTGACTCTGCTGAAGATGCTGCTTATGAACTAGAAGATTCAAATCTGGCTTTTTCAAATAATGATCAAGAAATAGAATGCCCCTTGCAAGAAGAAGGAAATGTTGGAGACACAGAGGACTCGGAGGCTGATTATTATTGTAAACAATTTTCCGACTTCATGCAAGCACATTTTAATAGAAAAAATGATCTCAGATCTTCCAGGAAAAGAACCCGTACTCAAGATCAAGAAGAAGAGCCTCTCCAGAAGGAAGCACCTGCTCAAAAGGAATCAACAGTGCAAAGAGTTATAGACAAAGGTAAGAGTCCTCTAAACAAACCTTTGCAGCCTAATGATCAGATTCCTTCTTCTTCAAAAGTTGTTGTTCCTCCTAATGATAAGTCTAAGTCAAAAGAAGCCAAACCCCTAGCTGGAAATAAAGAGTCAAAAGAAGTTGTACTAGAAAAGTCCCCTCCTGCTTTCAATCTGCAAAAAGAACTTGAGAAAGTTAAAATCCCAATTCCCCTGACCGAACTTTTGAAACAACCTGCATATCAATCTCAAGCTACTTCTTTCATGTTCCCTCCTGAAACACCAATTATTCCTGATAGCCTAAATCTTCAAGAAGAAAGACCCATGGTAGTTTTTGGCCCACATGTTGAGGAGGTAGATCCCTCTACTCCATTTTATGTGTCTTTAGTGGTTCATGACCTGCTGTTACATAATTGTATGCTAGATTCCGGGGCTTCCCATAATCTTATGCCTCTTTCAGTCATGGAACAACTAGGACTACAAATCACACGTCCATATAAAGACCTCTACTCGTTTGATTCCAAAAGAGTTAAATGCTTGGGAATGATTAAAGATTTAGTGGTCAATTTGGCCCAAATTCCAGCAAAAAGTGTAGTAATGGACATTGTGGTAGCTGATATCCCAGCTCGTTTTGGCATGTTATTGTCAAGGTCCTGGGGAACAAAGATCGGTGGGTCGCTCAAATTAGACTTAACATATGCTACTATTCCAATTTTTGGTGGCCAGGGGAGGAGGTTATACAGAGAAACCAAATTTGTCAAAATGGTGACCAAAGTTGACGACTCTGAGAACTCACCAATCTATAGTAAGGAAGGGGATTTCTCATGCTTAATGCTGGAAGAAGATCAAAACTTTGCTCAGGAACCATCATTCTGCCAGATCAAGACTGAGCAGCCTTCAGAAAACCACGAAGCAGGAATCTGGACTTTACATTTTGATGGAGCAAATTCAAGAGAAGGAAATGGGGCTGGAATATTATTAATCTCTCCTACAGGAAAATGGGTACCACTGTCTTTTAAATTGGAATATGAGGCCACAAATAATTTAGCTGAATAAGAAGCACTGCTATTGGGATTACAAACAACCAGGAGCATGGGCATACAGTGTTTAAAGGTTCTGGGAGACTTTGAGCTGGTGGTCAGACAAATCAGAAATCAATGTCAAACCAAACATCCTTGGTTGAGGGCTTACAGGAATGAAGTGTGGGACGTGGTGGAGAATTTCTTCTCAACATTTAATATCCAGTTCATGCCCCGGGAGCTGAATAGAATGGCAGATTCACTTGCTGTGGCTGCTAGTACATTTCGCCCTCCCCAGAACCCTCTTTTAAGATATGAAGTTGAGGTGCGTTACAGGCCATCAATTCCGGACAACATCAAGCACTGGCAGGTATTTGAGGATGATGAACAGATGAAGAGATTTCTGGAGACAGTGGGAGAGTTCTCCAACATGGAGATTGATGACTATGAAGAGGATGAGGCTGAAAATGTTTCAGAAAATAAATGGGAAGAGAAAATGGCAGGTAGTAAAGTGTTGCAGCTGAAAGGAAATGTCATTCCTAGAGGTCTAGTGCCTTTAGAAAAACTATTTGACAAGAATGATATCCCATTGCAGCCTAGTAAAGTGGTAGAAGAAGATCAGGTAGAAGATCTGAATTTGGGCACTGATGCTGAGCCCAAAATTGTAAAATTTTACAAGAAGATACCAGAAGAATACAAGCAGAAATACCTGAAATTATTTCAGTCATACAGGGATGTGTTTGCATGGTCCTATCAGGACCTTAAAACTTTTGATATTAGTATAATGCAGCATAAAATTCCTCTGAGGGAAGATGCAAAACCTTATAAGCAGAAGCTTAGACAGATAAATCCTCTGCTGCTTCCCTCCATTGAAAAATAAATCAAGAAGCTGCTAAAGGCTAAAATAATTGTGCCATTGAGGTATTCTGAATGGGTGGAAAATATAGTCCCCATCCGAAAGAAGAATGGAGAAATAAGGCTGTGTGTAGATTTCAGAAATTTAAACAGAGCATCTTTAAAAGATAACTATCCACTACCCAAGATGGACCACATACTGCAGAAAGTGGTGGGAGCCTCTAGAATGTCAATGATGGATGGATTTTCTGGTTATAATCAGGTGGCGGTACTCCCAGAAGATCAGAAGAAGACTGCTTTCATCACACCATGGGGTACATTCATGTATGCCAGGATGCCTTTTGGATTGATTAATGCAGGGGCCACTTTTCAGAGGGCCATGGACATAGCCTTTGTTGGAGAGCAAGATAAATTCTTGGTGGTCTACCTAGATGATATCATAGTGTTTTCAAAGAATGACAATGAACACATTGAGCATTTACGATGAACCTTTGAAAAATGCAGAAGGTGTGGCCTTTCTCTCAATCCCCAAAAGTATTTATTTGCATTAGAGGAAGGCAAGCTTTTAGGGCACATTGTGACTAAAGATGGGGTGAAAATATACCCTAAAAGAGTTGAAGTTATAAAAGGTATTCCTCTCCCCAGGAATAAAAAGGAAGTGCGGGTGTTTTTAGGACGTATAAATTTTCTGAGAAGATTCATTCCTAACTACGCTGAGATAGTTAGGCATATAACAGATATGCTAAAGAAGGATAACGAGGTGAAATGGTCACAAGAATCACGGGAGGCCTTTGCTAGAATTAAAGCTGCATTTGTCGAAGCTCCTGTGCTAGCTGGACCAGATTAGACTAAACCATTTATGATATTTTCTTTTGCATCACCTCATACAGTAGCTGGAGTGTTATTACAGAAAAATGAAGAAAGATATGAGCAGCCCATAGCTTTTTTCAGTCAGGTGCTGCATAATGCAGAATTGAAGTATAACATACTGGAGAAGCAGGCCTATGCCCTGGTGAAATCTCTCAAAGCTTTTTGCATATATATTTTGCAATCTCACATCACTGCATTTGTACCTACTGCAGCTGTAAAGGATATCCTTGTTCAGGGAGATAGTGAGGGAAAAAGAGGAAGGTGGATTGCTAAAATACAGGAGTATGATCTAGATATCCGCCCTACCAAGTTGATCAAAGGACAGGGGCTTGCAAAAATTCTATCTGAATCAAACTATCAAGCTCTGGGCATAAATTTTTCCATGATTGCAAGTGAAGAGTCGGAGAGAGAAAAAGAGCAGCAAGGATTGGAGAAGGCTACTCAGAAAGCACACATAAAATATCTCACCAGTCCATGGTACAAAGAAATAGTAGAATATATTTTGACGCTCAGCTGTCCTCCCAGTTGTGATAAAGAAAAATACAGGGCTTTAAGATTGAAATCACAAAAGTATATAGTTGCTAATGGCCAGCTATATTGGAGGGACCCTTCAGGCATTTTACTCCTGTGCCTTACAGAGGAAGAAGTAGAGAGTATAATGATAGAATTTCATGAGGGAATTTGTGGAGGTCATTACAGCTGGAAAGCTACAGCTCATAAAATCCTAAAGGCTGGTTTCTACTGGCCTAAATTATTTGGAGATGTTTTTGCCTGGGTTAGAGCATGTGATAAGTGTCAAAAATTTGCTGAGAGACAGAAATTGGCAACTCTGCCCTTGATTCCAGTTCATGCGAACGAACCATTTCAACAGTGGGGAATAGATTTTATAGGTGAAATACATCCCCCATCAAGTGGACAACATAAATGGATATTAACTGCCACAGATTATTTCACAAAATGGGTGGAAGCCATACCTGCAAGGAATGCTACAGATACTGTGATAATCAAATTCATGGAAGAAAACATTATATCCAGGTTTGGCTACCCCGCTAGAATAGTGACTGATAATGCACATGCTTTCAAATCTGCCAAATTTGTGAATTTCTGTCAACAGTATAATATTTCACTTAACCACTCCACAGCTTACTACCCACAGGGAAATGGTTTGGCTGAATCTTCTAATAAAACCTTAGTGAGGGCCTTGAAGAAAACTATAAGTGAAAATCATAAGAATTGGGATTCCCAATTAAAATTTGCTCTATGGGCTAACAGAATAACAAGCGAAAGAGCAACTGGGAAATCTCCATATGAATTGGTGTATGGACAAGCATCAGTGTTTCCTGTGCAGCTGGCTTTACCAGTAGCACGTTTCATGCAGGAAAGTCAGGAGGAACCAGATGATATGATCAGGAGAATCAATCAATTGGTAGAATTAGAGGAAACACGGGACCAAGTGAATCAGAGATTAACAGAATATAAAGAGAAAATGAAACATATATTTGATCAGCATGCAAAAGACAGGAAATTGCAGATTGGAGATCTAGTTCTAAGATGGGATGTACGAAGGGCTGATAAAGGAAAACATAGCAAGTTTGATCCACTGTGGTTCGGTGCATTTAAAATTGTGGAACAGGGAGGAAATAACACGTTCACATTGGAGAATTTACAGGGTGACTTGTTGGATGCCCCTGTAAATGGTCAATTTCTCATGCCCTACTTTCAATTTTGACCCAGGCTGAAAACGCCTGATGTACCATACTGTATATTAGTTTTCGTTACAGTTTTTGTTAAAGCAGGGTGGGTGTGCTGATGATTCATAAAGTGATGATCAGGAGGTCTGCACAGTTCTCGACACGTTCAGGGATGAACGTGCCGTCCCCAGGTGGAGCCAATGTTGATCATGATCATCTCCCCAGTAAAATTTCCATGGACCATTTGGTTTAAATCCTCTAATTCCTCTGCCCCGCCTTGCAAAGTCCCTTAGCTGTCTATCGTTGTTTTCTCTTAGCTTCAAAATCGCATTTTAATGGCTAAAGTCCGTATTTGGAATTATATCGGTCCTAGCCCCTTCTGGCCTCAGCCTTCTTCATTATTGTTCTCCATGTAGCGCGGGAGCTAGACCATGAACCAAATGAAAAAGCGCTTACCCTCTGTGGCCGCCGGACGCGCTCTCAGCCGCCCGATCAATCACAGATCAACGCATCGCAGTCAATCACTCTTGTGGTCCCCGCCTCGTGTTCACTGCTAAAAAACCGGCACGTTTATTTCACACCACTTTTCAAGGGCTGGCAGTTTTTCTCAAATCGCAGCGATTCCACACGTTATGCGCCACGTGTCCCTGAGTACGGCCTCAATACTGCCCTATTTTGCGTGTTAATGTTCAGCCAAGGGCGCGTAGCGGAATTAATGTCAACCGTCAGATCGGGAGGCCCTCATCCAACGGCCGTCACACTCTGAAGCTGCGTGGGATTTAACATAAAGAAAACGCACCCCCTGGCCCACCTCCACGTCACAAATTCCATGTGTCATTTGCGTTCCCCTCCACCATTCACATATTCCGTTTATGTGTCATATTTCAGTGTTCATGTTATGTACCTCCGCCTCGTTCATTCATCGTCGCTCCACCGTATTTTTCATTGCCACCCTTCATTTCTCTGCCACCCTGCATATCCTCATCGTTTCACTCAGTCTACATCACCATTCCGTGGTCACTGCCGCATCCACCCCCCTTGTGTCTGGTTTTCTTTAACTGTTTGTCGGTTTTGCAGGTTGCAGCGGCGAGAAATCGCCATTAATCTCTGCCTCCATTACAGAAATCGAAGATGCATCCAAGGATCGGCTTGCAGAGGAAGAATTTATGAAGAAAAGCCCCGGGTAGTTGCCGTGACAGGGCTTTCATTAAAGAAGCCATGGTAAAAGTCTACCAAAACCCTCAGGAGCAATTTAAAACACAGATTTTCCACAGACGGAGTTATTAATGATATGACAAAAAGTATCAGTCAGAGAACAAGGAATTCAACATCTGGAGCCGAAGATTTTAAATAGAAATTCAGCATTCAGAAGGCAAAGAGTACAAGTGCATAAAATCATATCCTCCAAGTTTAACTTCAATAGATTTTTCTCCCAGGAAAGTACAGAGTGTTACATATTTTATTCTTCATACCTTACCCCTGGAGAAATTCGCGCCTACAACATTTACTTCATGAAGCCACCACAAAGTACCTGCAGCATCCTAGGGCTTCCAAACAGCATGGGTGGTTATCTTTTTCACCAATTGTTTAATGAGAAAATTAAATGTCTTTACCTACTTCTTTTATGAGTTTTCTTCTTCTTCCTCTATAAAAACCAAAAGGAAAGACATTGAAGGGGTTCCAGATTTTTATCAGAGAATTGTGCAGTGAAAGGTATTTTGTTGTATACACTTTGTAAAAGCTCTTGTATGAAGACTCAGATCTCGTAGGGTCTCAGTGAGGAGGAGTTCTATCTGTATTAGAGGATTCTGTTCTTTGGTATACCACAGTACGTAACTTTCTTTATGTGTTTAATACAACATTTCATTTTATCCATCTTCTTGTATTATGTACTAGAATGCGAGTGGCTCGCTGATTTTAGGTAAGGATTTATCCTAGTTGATACCCATACTTGGATCAGTCAAGCGCTTTAAATATGGCTCAGGCATGATATATTGTTCCATGTTCATTTCATCCATCTTTCTGCTATATTAGTTTCTTTGGGAGGGTGCTTTTAAAATGCCATTGTCATGTATGGATTCTTAGATTGGTAAGCCCATATATGGTTCTGTTGTGTATCTGGGTATCAGACAAAAGATAACTAATATCTTCTTATATTTCTTTCACTGCATACACCTTCTGATATTTGATTTCTGTGGCATATTACTTGAATCGGCCCTCTTTACAGTAAATTGTCTCTTAACTGTCTGATGCTTTTATACTGGAGTTTTGCACCTTGTCTCTGCAAAATTACTTTCCTTGTGGCAGTTTCTGTAAGTTCTGGTCCCATTTAAATTAACTTCCTTGATTCCAAGAGATAGTAGGAGAGCCTTTGGATTGACACCCAAGTTTTATTATATGCTCCCTGCTATGCTAAGATGTCCTAGGCACTGGTCTATAGCAACTCTAGGCTGTCTCTAGGAGAGACAACAATTGTCGACAACAGCACCCATGATATTCAACTGGACACAGATAGCTTGAAGTCTGAAGAGGAATGGATCTATCTCTTCACCCTTCATCATTTGGAACATCCGCATCCGATTCTCAAGAATCATGCTTCTTTACGCAAAGCCTCCTTGGTACATTGTCTCCAAGGCTGTCCACATGTCATTTGTTGTATTCTTACCAGCAATATGAGGAGTCATGTGGTCCTTGACTCCGTCTATGATCAAACGCTTCGTTCAAGCTTGATTTTATTCATACTTCTTGAGTGGATCTGCATCAGTTGGTACAACAAGCGTCTTCTCTGCATGATCTTTGAGACCATACTCATCCAAAATTGAGAGGATTTTGCCTCCCAGATAACAACGTTGGACATGTCATCCAATCTATCTTGATCCCTCAGTCCATATCGAGCCATCTTTGCTCAGATCTGAAGAAAACAACACTTCTCCCTCTGGATTTGCGTTTCTTGGTGACTAGAAACCATCTAGTAGTTGCTTCTACTGAAAACTGACTTTCCTCTTGGAAATATTCCACCAAAACTCAAATGGAAAGTATCCTCTGATCCTCTTGATCGAATCTCAAATCTGTTTGGCTCATATCGGCTGAATGATTGTCTTCCTCCCGCCTTTGTTGCCTTAGCTAGGAACAATTTTGCACCTGCTGAATCTCTACCCCACTAGCACTGCTGAAGATCTTAAGCATTGCTTCCGGATCTTGGCAAAATTTTCTGCAACAGGAGAAGTGACTGGACTGCGTCTTCCTGGCTAGCCCAACACAGTCCCAACGCTGCTCAGAAGTGGATTTCGTAACCTCAAACTAGGTGACGTAGTCCTTACGCTGCCCTGGGAAGGGTCTGCGTAAGCCTAGAGGCCTTCTACAACTTCAGTGTTGTCTCCTATATCTATTTTCCCCTGCTGCCAAGATGCCCTTTCCGGATCTGCTGCTTCTTCTCCCACCTTGTAGAAATTTTTTTTTTTACCTGATTGTTGGAGATTCAACTTGATCTTCTATCGCTTTGATACCATGTGAAAATTATACTACAGTGTATTCGTCTATTTTCTCCTACTTGATTTAATTAATACAAGTTATTTCCAAAATTTAGATTCAGAAAATATCGAAAATAAACACAACTACAGCCTACACATGCAGATCATTTACTGAATAATACACTCATGCAACAAAGTGACACATGGATTTTTGGACATAAGTCCCCGGAAAAATCCAAAGCGGGAAAACCGGTGCAACAGATATGAGGGTTTATTATTAAGTAGTTTTGAGTACAGTAAATCTGGGTTCCAGATCTGAAAAACCTGACAGAGAATAAAAGATATCAAATCTGCAGCTAACCTGAAGATCTAGTGCCAAATATCTGACTGATCCACACCCTCAAACGGGATTTACAGGATTCAACCCAGATTTGACCCTAGAAACCCTCAGCGTTGCCCCCGAAGCCCCAGCGTCATCCTTGCTAGCCTCAAATGCCACTGTGTTGCACCAGAAGGGACTATGTCACCCTTAGAAGGGTCTCACAACCTCACGCTAGCCCTAAAAGACACTCCGCGTGATTTTTGAAGCCTCCCAGTGCCTCTGGGTTGTCCTGCTTAGCACCTACGTAGCGGCTGCGCAGCACCTGCGTAGCTGCTGCTCTGCTTCTCTGCGCTATCCTTATTGTTGCTCCTCTGCCTCTTATTGAACCTTGGATCTTGGAATCAGGTCATTCCCTCAGCCAATACTACCCCTCACTACAGGAAATTCCTCCAAAAATTCTTTGCAAACCTGCCCTAGAATTCCAGATCTATTCCTCAGTTCTACCAAAATTGTGTGTCTTCAACTGACCCTCAAGCCTTTCTCTTATACTTTTTCGTTTAGACTTCCCTTGATAGTAGGAATTAAATCCCCATCCATCATGCTAAGATTAAAAAAGGTTGCTTGATCCATGTGACTTAAGACAATTTCAGCACATGTGTTAATTATTTCACTTTAATTATTTTATTTTCCTAAGTTAGACTTAGGAAATCCATTAAAAATAATTAATTATTTGAATAAATTGAACACCAAGCCGAAATTTCTCCAATCCCATTTGCAGGTCTTGTAGATCAAGTGTACTCTAGTCCCTCCGGGAATTTGGGAGCTAGAAGAGAACAAGCTGATGCTACCCCAAATACACACTACAAAATCTCGGCACGCGATCCTTGCGCCTAAGCTGCATCACATACACTGGGGTAGTGTCACCCCTCTAGGTGATCGATTTGCTGAACTGGATGCTCACATCTCTGACCCTTCGGTCTCACACTCTGGCTCTGGGCACTAGATCTAGACTGCTCCTCAGCAAAACTGTAGATCTCCTTAGAGGCTCTGTGTTTCCTCAGCGTAGCTCTGCGCTACCCAGCATGGCAATGCGTAGCCTCTTCTAGATCTTTCTCTACCTCCTTTGCAATGTACTCACTGGATCAGGAAAAACTTCATTTGGAAAACTATCCCTGCCCCTTACTACAAGAAATCACTCTAATCTTGCTTAGGAAACTGCTGGACTACTCTCTTGAGAATTCAATCTCTTCATTTCTCACTCGATGTCTTTTCCAAATGCCCATCAAGCTCCTTATAATCTCTCGTTGACATATCAAAGACCAAGATTAAAACATAATCAAAGGCTAAGATTAACTAGGAGTTGATATGTGTCTTTATCTAGAAGATTCACACCTGATCTAATTAATACACTTTAATTAATTACATTTCCCAAGTTTAGACTTAGGAATTCATTAAAAATGATTAATTATTTTAATTAAATCCTTTCCAGGTGGAATTTCCCAAAATTGTGGAATGGATGTGTCTTAGCCTGTACAAAATCTTGAGGCTAGAGCACATTTGATGCTACAAAAATCAACACTCCCTCTTAGCGAGGAATGTGCTCAAGTGTTGCAACCTCTTGAAGCATCACTCTAACTTCTGCACCATCCCAGTTGTGCTGCTGATGTCTGGTTGTTGCTTTCCACCAACTACTGTGTAACTCTGTGTGTGTTGCTATTGAATCTGCATGCTTTTTTCAACTACTGCATCTGCAATGCAACTCTGTTGTTGTTGCCACTACAACATCCACAACTCCCTCGCATCTGCTGTTGCTGCAACTGAGAGATGTCCATCAATTGAACCAACTTTGTTTGGATTGATGCATCTGTCCACCAAGTTTTGACTGCTGCTAGCCTCTACGCTGCCACTGAAGCCTCTACGTTGTTGCTGACTCTGTAATGTGCCAACTACACTGCTACCAACTCTGCTCTGTGTTGTTCAGTTCCTAACGCTGCTAACCATTGCATTTTTCACTCTGGCACCTAACTGCACCATCTGTCATTGGTTCATCCTTCTACTGTTGCTATGGGCTCATGTAGCCAAGAATTGATCTAGGAGGTGGACTCCTCAAGCATCCTACCTATCTTGTAGCTCTGGGGCTACAAAATCATATCACGCCACCTCTCCCCTCGAGGTATATGGGAAATAATGGAAAACTCCTCCTCCAATCTGGAGGACAGCCTAGCGATCTCTGCGGTAGCAGCTTGCTGATCCTGCTCTGTCTCCTTGTCCTTCTTCTGAATAGGACACTGAGAAATGTAGTGGCCCATCTCACCACATTGGAAACACTTGATCTTTGAAATATCCTTCTTTTGCCTACATTGCTCCTATTGCCCCTTTGATGTGAGGGTTACATTCTCCTCTTCCTTCTCAATCTTCACCCCACTGTTGTTGTTGCCACTTATGGTGCTCTTCACCAAATCACTTCTCATATCCTCTTGTTGTAGATGAGCCCAAAATCTCTCCCAATCATCCAACTTCTCTTTGCCCAGGATACTCTGGAAAAATACTTGTCACTCCTTAGAAACGTTGTTAAGGGCCAGCCGTACAAATGGAGTACCTTGAGGCATTTCTCCCACAACAACCAGTTGATCTCGAGTATCCTGAAGTCTCGTTAGGAAGGGGTCTATGTGTTCCCCCTTCTGCATCCTTGTGCATCTCATCTTCTCCTCCAAGTACATCTTCCGATGCTCGAAAGATCCCTGATATAATGTGGCCAATGCATCCCACATCTCTTTGGCTATGTCTTTGCCTGCTATGTGAGATACAATGTGATCTCTCACTCCTCGAGGATCAACCACTTGGCCTTCACCATCTCCTTCTTGTAGGCCTTAAGTTGATCTGCATATGTGGGCTCAGCTATCACATTAATGATATAAGTTTTAAGATCATGTTCGTCTAGAAGGAAGGAAGCCCTTGCCTTCCAAATAACATAGTTGGAAGCACCCTCCAACCGATCTTGATCTCGCAGCTCATCTGATGCCATCTTGCCAAACAAATGTTGAACTACCTCCTCTATCCTCTGCCCAACTGTTGACTGGCTCTACACACTCCCTGCTGGAGTAAGTAGCTCTGCTCCTGGCTATTGCTGTTATGCAGTGAGAAATTGAATTCCTTGGCTAGGAATTATCCGAGGAAGAAATTTCCTCAGTGTGTGCTCTTCTTTCCTCGTCTGATGCTTTTATGTCCCAACCGATTGCTACAGAAAACTGCATCCCAGTTGAAGATCTGCTTTGTGTTGAATCTGTTGTGCTGCTCCCTCTGCCTCTAATAATATCTTGATCTGTAAAATTTACTCTCTGTCGACTCACTTAGAGATATAATTTTCCATGAAAATCATCCATCCTGATCAATGGACAACGCAACCCCTCTGGGGTTCGATCTGCTGCTTACGTAGTCTTTCAAACTCCCTCTTTTGCTCAGTGTTGGGCTCTTCTTGCTTTGCCCTTCTTGCTTCACCTGTGCTCTGATACCGTGTGAAAATTCCACAATGGAAATCCTTACTACAACAACCTGATGTTATTTCTTCTACTTGCTAATTCTAAATCAAGTTATTTACGATGTTACACTATAAACATCGAAATAAATACTATTGCATCCTTCACAACATAAAAAACACCGCAGAAATAAGTACTTAGCAAGAAAGAAATAAGCACACACATATACACTGTTGTTTTCGACAATGTCCCTAGAAAAACCCAATGCGGGAAAACCGTTGCAGCAGCTGAGGGTTTTAATTATTATGCAGTAATTTCTGAATACAAATCTTTGGATTCCCAAATTGGAAATATGATACAGAGAATAAACTGGAAACATTATAGTGAGAAATTATATCACAGTTCCTGGTGATCTGTCATTGATCCAACCTCTGAATGGCTAGCCCCATGCTGCCTCTACGCATTCATTGAAATAGCTCTGCATCATAGCTACTAGGGACTGCATCACCCCTCTAGCTGATCGATCTGTTGAACTGGATGCTCAGATCTCTGACCCTCCGATCTCACACCTCGGCTCCCGACACTAGATTGGGACTGCTCCTTAGCAAAACTGTGAATCTCCTCAGAGGCTCTGCGCTGCCTAGCGTGGCACTGTGCAACCTCTTCTGGATCTCTCTTTGCCCCCTCTGCAATGTATTCACTGGATTAGGAAAAACTTCCTCCGTAAAACTATCCCCTCCCCTCACTGCAAGAAATCATTTCGATCTTCCTCTGGCGACTTTTGCGCTTCTCCCTTGAGAATTCTATCTCTTGATCTTTCACTCAATGTGTTTTCCAAATGCCCATAAAGCTCCTTATAATCTCTCGTTGAAATATCAATGACCAAGATTAAAACATAATCAAAGGCTAAGATTAACTGGGAGTTGATCTGTGTCTTTATCTAGAAGATTCGCATCCGATCTAATTAATACACTTTAATTAATCACATTTTCTAAGTTTAGACTTAAGAATAGATTAAAAATAATTAATGATTTTAATTAAATCCTTTCTGGGTGGAATTTCCCAAAACGCTTTCTGGGTCTTAGCATGTGTCTTAGCCTCTCTGCAAATTCTTGATGCTAGATCACATACGATGCTACAAAAATTAGCACGAAATCCATACTAATGGCTTCCCATGGCATGTTTGGTATGCGCAGTGGCTGATATAACCAGACATTATGTTTTTTTTCCCTTGGCATATTGGAAATTTCCACATTTTTTCCACAAACATCTTGACACCAGTCCTCATACCCGACCAATAATAAAAAGAACTCGATTGGGCATATGTCTTGTCATGGCTAAAATGACTAGCTAATCCTCTTTTGTACTTTTCATTCAACAATTTATCTCATTGATCACTTTGGAATGCATAACGTGTTGCCCTTGAGCAACAACCCTTCCCGAATCATGTATTCAATCCAAAGACTTCTATCCATGACTATGGGGTTTTCATGAGCCTTATAAATTTCTTTGAATTCTAAATCCTCCTTTCCAATTTCTTGGAGATGTTCAAATCTCAAAGTGTTGATTTGAAATTCCCGCAAAACGAAACGTCTCTTGCTCAAAGCATTAGCATTCTCAATAATATGCTTTAAAACAAAACAAAAACAAAAAAAAATATATATATATTCTACTCATTTGGCATGTCTTTGATTCAACTTCTCCTACCTAGTTATGAACTATAGTGCATGACTATCATTGTATAGAATAAATTATTTAGGCATAAGATAATGCCTCTACTTCCTTAAAGATTGAATCAATGCATATAATTCCTTATCATAAGTATATTTATTCTGCTTAGTCTCGTTCAATTCTTCACTGAAATAGGAAATAGGCTTGTCATCTTGGATGAGAACAACACCTATGGCCATTCCACTGGAATCACATTTTACTTGAAAAGAATTTTGAAAATCGGGCAATATTAGAACTAGTTGTTCTGTTATTTTCTCCTTCAACAATTGGAATGCCTCTTTAGCTGATGTCCATTTAAAAGGTTGGTATTCCCCTTTAATGGTCTCCTCTATTAGTGCACGAATATGATCAAAATTTTTGAATAAATTTTCGATAAAAGCTAGGCAGTCCATGAAAACTTCACACCTCATGGATATTCATTGGAGAAGGCCAATATTTGTAGAAATTTTAATGCGTAGATTCAAAATTGCTCATGTAATTTACATAAGACTCAAATCTACTCTACTCATCATCTGTAGAAGCAAATTCATGATCGAGAACACAAATCATTAACATGCATCAAGATTTAACACACGTACAAAGAGATTTATCTAGAGGGAAGAAACTGCTCAAAACCCCTTACTATTTGTATTGCATTAATCAAAGAATCTGGATGAACACAATATGCTTTCTCAAGCTTTAGCATGACCTGCACCTGTATCTTCTATCCTCTATCTAACTAATTGACTTTGGTCAATCCTTAGCCAATTTTCAAGCCCTCCAAGCTCCTAATTTCTTACGTTGTTCCTCTAGGAAACTAGCCCCTATTAAATAGGAAATTCCCTCATCTGAATTGTGCAATTCCATTAGGTCCTTCCTTTGACTGCATGCACCATCTATACACAGTGGAATACGCTACAATTGATAGTACATGGCCTTGGAATCTCCATTTCAATTGGGTAACTCAAATTCTCTGCATGCATGAGCTAATTTAGGTTGATTTATTAGTTATTTCGATGATCACTGAGTGTGATTGAAGTTACACTGCACAACTTGACCTTCCACTAGTTTCTCCAACAGTTAGAAATAGTTTAACTGACCTTAACTCAATTTTACTGAATAAAATCGTTACAATTAAAATTAACTCAACCTAGGCTCCTAAAATCTGGGAACCCACTGCACACGACTGAACTTCATGCCCCTAACTCGAATTCACTAAGTTAGACTCCTATTTTTTAGGAATCAACTCAAGTAAACTGAAGTTGAACTCATTAACTCAAATTCAGTGTTCTTAACCGAGTGACAAGAGCCATGTCACCTCAGTTGACTCTTCCAAGTTCTCTGTTGATGTGGAATTTCAAATTTCCTCAATTTTAATTAAGGAAAAAATCAAAATTGAGACTTTCTTGTTGCATTTTCAACACTCCCTCTCACAGCAAGAAGGGGATTTTGAGAATTTGGTAGGGCATAGTTTAATTCAATTCTCTTCTTGATAATCACTTGTGAACTTATTTATCTTACTTAGATCTTCTCTTTATTACCTTATTATATCTTTCATCAAGTCAATTTTCAAAACACAACAGACACAAAGTTTAGGCTATTCAAGCCAGGGCCAAAACCTCTCCCTCTTGGAGAGGAAAACCTGCAAGTAATTCTTCTTATAGACTTCTGGTTGACAAGTACCATGACCATGACTCAGAGCCTTGACAATAGTATGCCTCCAAGACCTTGCCACAATTCTTTCTTGGCTCCTTATGTTGATCTCCCTTTCTGCATTGTTCTGCACCATTTGGCACCAACACTAGGAAAACTCAGTTCCTAGCCTTAAACTGAAATCTTCTTTCCTTGATTTGACCTCGACTTCTTGTTGTGATAGGCTTTGTCCTCCATGAATGGATCTCTTTTTATGATTACTATCTTACTTGCTGCCTCATTTATGATTTGAGAGACGGGTTCATTGTTCGACCCAAGTACATGTTTCACCATTGGATGCATGCTCTTCCCTTTCCTCTAGCCCAGTTCAGAGTAGGATCTCATAAACTTCGGGTAGAGACAGACCACCAAGTTGATAGACCAGACAAAATCTACCAGGTATAATGTCATTTACACGATGTGGATATCGAGGTGCACTTCATTTTTGGATGCCCTACCTACTATGAGATCAGAGAAAGGTTCCATTGCTTGTTCAGAGATTCTTCGACCCTCGCTGACTTTTTTAGGTATCCCGATCATAGATGTTTGGCCCTATATATGCAGGTGGCTCTCAGGTTTCGAGTGCATATTCTTCAGCGTCCCATCAGACTAGACTCCACACAAAAGATCACGACATTTTTCAGGGTACTACCTTCAAACAGGGGCACCAAGAGATCGATTGATACCAATTCATATCCATGCTCTAGATCAATGAGGATCTGTGGAACCTCACCCCGCCACACGAGATTTCAGCAACAAATCTGTCTCCTATCCATTCTTGGGAGACAGACTAGGTTCTCCAGACCTCAGCAGTGCGTGAACTCCCCCAGGCAATGATGTAGCAGAGAATCCGCACTTTCCACCGACCCTTCATCGGGCCAATAGACTTTGTGGAGTTTCTTCAATGTTTATTCAGCCTCGGATCTTAGGAGTGATGAGTTTGATCCTCAGACCCATTAGCTCCTGGATCTTCTCCGCCAGGGCATTCCATACATTGTATTTTTTATGTCCCCGCATTGTACCTTTTATATTCATGCATTGTATCTTTATAGGAGACCATTTGGTTCTCCCACATTGTATGGACACCATTGTACTCAACAGTCCCTTTGACCTGCTTTGTGGTCATTAGTTGGACGTAAATATAATTATCTTATCTTATTTATCATCCTTTTCTGAGAACGAATACTTATCCAGAGATCCATTTTCAACGTAGTCAGCCTGTGATTTCCTTCTGCACAGAAGCCAAACATACGAACCAAATTCATGTGATGGACTCTCCCAACCATACTCACTTCTGTCAGAACTCATCATGACCTTGGGATACTCCTTCCAATTGCTTCACCGCTGCCACCTCACCAGCTTCCAAAGGACCCCTTTGTACACAGTCCAAAACCCTCCTTCCCCAGCTTTACCCTGAAGTTATCCGTCGCTTTCTTCAACTCTGCAAAGCTGAACTTCTTGAATCCCCCTGGAATCACTGAGTAACCTAGGCGATTATAGCCAGGAACTCTATACCGCCATCCAAGTATTATGCAGACCAGCTCTGCAACACCAAATGCAATTACAAATCCTAGCGTATATTTGAGAACGTTGCTTGTCTAATTCTTCTCTGCGCACTGGGAGTCAAAGCTGGACAGTCTAATGGCTAAGACGCACTGGTAGAATTAGACACAAAAATCATTGCCACCAACTTTGACATAAATGTGGTTCAAAATACCAGTAGATCGAATTCCATTGACAAGTAAAGCCTTGGGATAACAAGTTCCGGTGTCATCCAGTCTGTAGATAAAACCTTCACATGTGCTGTCATTCATGCACAGAATTTTGCAGTTTTCAAAAGGCTTCTCACTTTGATAACTTAGATCATAGGCATATTAATCTGTATGTGGGAGATAAACAAGCTTTGTACTGGACAAACTCAGTTGTTTATTGCGCTGGCAACCCTGGAACAATCTGTGCAATCATTCCTGTGAAAACCATGGGGGGCAGATACAACTGGGAACAGGGGTGTATATTCAGAGACCGTTGATAGTAGATACCACAGAAGCCATGGACAGAACATTGATCAGGAAGAGCCATCCAAACAATATTCCATGTACCTGTCTCTTCCACCAAGCTGTATAGTCTGAGGTTTCCATCAATGTCCAGAGTTAATCTTCTCTTGGGGCCTTGATCTCCATAAGCTGAGGCGCTATTGAATTAGACAGGCCGAAAGAGATACCCTAATGAATTGGGCATTTTGTTATTGATCATTTGAATCTCAGGAATGTCGTGACATCTGCAAAGCCATTGAGAGCAGAAGATTTCTCCAGTCCGAGTACCAAAGGATTAGAGTTAACAACTATCAAATTAGATTGTTCTTACTCAAGTATTACACACGGCATCATAATTACCCTAGTATTACACACTGCATCATCACTGGGCAAGAATAAGGGCGGGCGAACAAAATTGTGAAGTCAAAGTTGTACAACGGACGAATGAAACGGAAGAAGATTCAGAAGAAAATTCGCTGAACCGACGCTGAGTTTGAATTAGGGAGATGTTCCTCGATGACGTGAATGGGTGGAATTACATATCTTTAAAGCATAGAAATTTTGGAATGATTAATCTGACGAAAATTTTGAAAATCGGGTAGTGTCATGATTTTAGGAATCCATTTGAAAACACTAACAATCACATTTCTTGAGAATTTCTCACGAGGTTCCAACCCAACACCAATTTTTAATATTAATAACAACGAGTGCGCCATGGGGTAATAATCAATAATTTTTAATTTATATTATTTTATATTTCATACAATGTGTAATTATAATTTTATTTTTAATTATTATTGGATTGTAAAAAAATTGTGATATAAATTAAATGTATATACAATTAAAATAGCTATATAACAAAATTAAATATAATAATAAAACTTAATGCATTACATAAAAAAGAAATCAAACATTTATGAAATTATTTTTTAAATTAAATTATAAAGGTTATAATTATTTTTGATATAAATTTCAATCTTTAGTAATTTTTTACTATTTATCTGATTATTATTAATAGTTAAATTAAAATTTTAAGTCAAATACATATAAAAATATTATTATTAACTATCCAAAATAAAATTTATTTATTTAAAAATAATAACTTTGTTAATTTATATGGTGATTAGCTCATTCATATAAACCAGCGTAGATTAGGGAATCTTGCTTCACTCAAAAATATCTAGACTAGTTTAATTTCTAATTTTAAATCTAAATAATTAATATGAACATATCTAGACTATACTAAATTATAAAACAACTCTTAACACAACCAATTTTACACAAAGAATTAAAAACAAACCCTTACAAAAATAAAAAAAAAATTCTAGAATAATTAAAATTCACATCTTGACTTTAATCTTAACTCTAAATTTAGATCTTAATTCTAGCTTAATTAAAATGTTTTTAATTTTTATATTAATAGATGAAGGTTCAAATATGAATACTTTGTATCTCTAAATCTATATTTATCTTTTCACATTTACAAAATAAATATGAAGTTACCATATAAATTATCAAATAACAAACAACATCATGATAAAATAAATAAAAGTACACATTGAAAAAAATAATACCTATCCACATATATTATTAGCATTTACTTAAATAATATTAGTATTAATTTAAGATATATATTACCATTCTATAATTAATTGTATAAGTTGTACATAAATTGGAACAACTCTATAATTATTGTTTTTATTGGAAATTGGGAGACTCTTCAATTACTTTAAATAGACTATTAGTTTCCTTTCTGACTTGGTACTTAATATTGTAAATTAATAAGTTAAAAGTTTTTCAAAAATCACCAAAAATGCGAGATACCTTTGCGAGTTCCACATTTGCTATATATATATATATATATATATATAAGGCATTAAATAAAATGAAAGATAGTATAAAAGAAGAATTGGATGCTGAAAAATAATAAATGATTTAGTAAATGAGGTATTTGCTTGAGCATGTGTCCCACAAACAATAAAGAGATAACAGTTTTTGTTATGGATAAGTTCCACAAGTGTACTCG
This sequence comes from Pinus albicaulis, assembly GCA_034641835.2. Lineage (NCBI taxonomy): Eukaryota > Viridiplantae > Streptophyta > Pinopsida > Pinales > Pinaceae > Pinus > Pinus albicaulis. The sequence goes on from CM076574.1 coordinate 1,006,257,158, forward strand.
GGAGAAGGAGCTAGGGAGAAAGAAAAAGTACTATATTGAAGAGTTTAAAGCGTATATACGGGGCAATATTTCTTGGAGAGCCAAAATTCTTATTGATCAACTAAGGATTAATTCTCATCAACTCTGTTGTGAAACATGACGCTGGAAAAGGCCAAAAGAAGTGTGGGATGAAAAAGTGTGTATTTTTTTCTCTTCCGAAAAAGTGGAAACAAAAAAGCATTTCATTTTAGAATGTGAGGTTTTCAAAAACAAAAGGGTAAGTTATGCAAATATTTTGGTAGCTAGCTGTTGGGATAATCTATTCAGCGAGGGGTTTTTCGAGAAGTTGGGAGCATTTATTGTGAGACTTCACAGGAAAAGGGTTGAATACAAGAGGCTAGATGGAGAAGAAATATGTCTCATAGGCTATCTTTAGCCTCATGGAAATTAAAATTATTTCTTCTTCTTCTTCCTTCCTAAATTTTGACGTTCTAGGGACACATATTGTTAGTTTCAACCAATCGAGACGTTTTCAATTCGTGCAATACAAACAAGGTTGTTATTTTCTTGGAGCTTGTGGAAATGATGCGATAGATAAGTGGAATACATATAGAGTTGTTCTTTCTAGCAAGTAGTATCCAACATGCACTAACCTAATCATTGGCTTAGTGCCTTGTATTGTTATGAGGTAACATCTGCATGGTATGGTATAACATACATGGTCTTCATGAAAATTATCTTGTGGGTCATGAATCATTTAAAAATCCATGGGCATTCGTAATTTATTACAGCTCGATGGATGGATGTATCATCACATGCAACCAACATCAATAAAAAAATTTCCATCTGTGTGCCCATTTGTATTTCAATTTTGATGACTCCCTATGCTAAGTTGAATTTGAATTTTGTTGTCATGCTTTGCGATCAAATCCCTGTTTGAAAATGTTTCATTCATTTGACTCTGGTCTCAGATCTTGTTTGGTTTGGTTGAGATCGATTCCATACAAGTCCTAGAAATCAAAGTGGTCGATCCTTGATTCAGTTTTTGGGTGAGACAATGCGACACGAGGTCTGAAGGGTTTAATATATATATCACCAAGTTCTACCCACTAAATTTCTTCAATTTTCATTTTTTATATATATTAACATGGGAGGAGGCAAGAAGAAAGTCATTTCAGGGAAAAAAAATCGTGAGAGCAAAGAAGATGAAAAAGCAATATCATCTTAGTCCACGAAAGATTGAGAAAAGCTTGAAGATATCAAGAAATTCATAGAGCATCTTGCAAAGAAAGATGGGGGTATGAAGCCATTGGTTCTAATGTTAGAAATGTTTTTTTATTGTGGCATAAACTACCACAAACCCATATATGTGGTTAAGAAACTTCCCATGAAGTTTTAGTTATGGTCAGAAATAACCACCCCACTAATTCCAAGCTAGTTAATGATCTTTGAAGGAAAGATCATTATAAAGACAGACGGATTAGAAAGGTCCCTGGTTTTTATCAAGAAAGAAATTGCTTGTGATTCAATCTTTTGGCGCGTTAAGTCTTTGGTAGATTAGCATATCTCTATTGGATTGAAAGGATTTCCTACATTAAATCTAATCACCATGGTAAAATTTTAGTTTTATTTTATTGCACATTAAATTTTACGCTCACATTTGGTATGAGGGCCATCCTTTGGATTGTGGTGTTTGAATTGAATATTTTATGCCTTTCTTAATAAATATCTTCATTGGTTTTCTCTAAAATCTTGATCGTTTAGAGAATAAAAGCCCATAATTTATGTTAAGATATACACATGACTACATGTATATGAGTTTTAATATATACATATGAAAATATTTCACCATGATTTGAGTTATTTAATGATGAGATATCATGACAATTTAGTATCTCAAACATGATAATATCAAAGGAACCAATAGGTATAAGCATTTCATGACATGTATCCATTGTGCATATATATGGTAGACTTATAGTTGGTAAGTTATGAATTATGCATATATCAAAACTGTAATTCACTACAGTTAATGGATGCCAAAATGTTACTTGAACTTGATAACAAGAAAAATAAATATTTATATGTTTTTCCAAGTATCATGACAAATATGCATACCTTGTTTTAAGTTAATTCAAGATAACATGATGTGGCTTTAAGTATTTATGGTTATGCATTATGATGCATCATATGCACATTAATGAACATCACGATATGCATTAGTTTTGTGACAAGATCATTCTATTGTTTTTTTTTTCTTAAAAAAAAATAAAAAAAATAAAAATAAAATTATTTGTAACCCAAAGGAGCTAGGCAGCTCGCATGACAAATGCCTACCAATAAACCTTTGGGGGTGTATGAAGCGTCCTCCTCTCTGTAAAATTAATCAAAACTAGGGGTATTTGAACTTTGGATCTCTTAGTTACAACATACTCACATTACTTTGATCACAAATTGAGCTTCGCCCTAGGATTGCAAGATCATTCTATTGTTATTTACACATGTTTATTTCATATATTTTGATCATGTATGATTAAAATTAATGCATTGACATTATGATTAGCTAATGCATACTAATTTTTAATCATTTTGATACATTTACCTCACAATTAGTCAATACATTTTTTAAAATCCTTGATACTATTATATGCTTGTAACATTTAATTGACTCATATAATAGACACAACATCTTAACTCAATGATAAAGTATAAATCAGATATTGGATGCAAGTGATTATATTAATGAATAGTGTCAAATTTGTGATTAAATAATGAAAATGACATCTTTTGGCCCCATAGGTAAGAAATCATATTTCATGAATTAATTGGAATATGATGATAAATTAGAGATCAAATTAGAGATGATTTTAAATGCCCATAGGTAATGGGTCATCTCTCTATTGATGTAAGATATATTATTTGCATTATAAAGTTATTGACCAAATAAATTAGCATATTGTAATCTCAACTGAGAGGAGGATTATGATGACACATTGTTTTTATTTCAGTATTATTAACCTAGGTTAATAATCTAAATTATGGTTATATATTAACAATAGCATTTTTATTTAATTTTGCAGCTATTTCATCTACAATTATGTCTAATGAATCGTCTCATGTTCCAATGTTAATTGGTGATCATTTTGAGGATTCAAAGGAGAAAATTATTCTTACATTATGGTGCATGGACTTAGATTTCACATTCCATGAGAATGAACCACCCATCCCTACGAAATCTAGTATGCCAACAAATAGGGCCTTATATAAGTAGTGGACATGATCTAATCACTTAATTTTAATGCTTATCAAGAACCAAGTTGAAAAAGGTATTCAAGGCTCTCTTCTAGAATGATCTAAGGCAAAGGAATTCATTAACGTTGTTGTAAAACAATATATGCTTTCCAAAAAGGTGCTAGCTAGCACCCTAATGAACAAACTATGATCACTAAAACTCATCGATAATAAGGGAGTTCGTGAAACACATTTTGGAAATGAGAGATATAGTTGTTCAACTGAAAGCTTTAGAGGTCACAGTATTAGAGTATTTCCTTGTCTAATTTATACTCGACTCCCTGCCTAGAAAATATGGGCCATTTAAGATTGCTTATAACAAACATAAGGAGAAATGGTCAATTAATAAACTATTGATCATGTGTGTTCAAGAGGAAGGGAGATTGAAGCAAGAGAAACTAGAAAGTGCTCATCGAGTTACTCATGGAAAGGGACTTTCAGGAAAAGGAAAGGGTGCTCACTATAAGAAAAAACATAAGGTGGAAATTGGTAAAGTTGACCATAAGGTTACCATCAAATGTTTTTCCAGCAAGAAGAAAGAACACATCAAGAAATAGAGCTCCAAATATAAAGTTTGGCTAAAAAATAAAGGTAATCCATTTCTTTAGTATATTATGTATCTAATATGGTTTATATTTTTCATAACGCTTGGTGGATTGACTCTAGTTTTATGATCCATATTTCCAATGCACTGCAGGGTTTAATCAACCAAAGGAAACCAACGAAAATTGAATGCTTTATCTATTCAAGAAATAAGATGAGTGCACATGTGGAATCAGTTGAGACCTTCAGACTTATCTTGAAATTTGGCTTTGTTTTAAATCTTGAAAGGACATTTTATATTCCTTATTTCTCTAAGAATATTATTTCAGTCTCCATACTTGTTCCTCATGGTTTTAGCTTCAATTTTATTGATTCTAATTTTAGTCTTATCAAAGACTCACTTTTTGTTGGTGATGGGACAATTATTGATGGTTTGTATATATTCCATTAAACCTTTCTTTTGATTCCAATTTTTTAACCTTGCATGGGAATGTTGGCATTAAGTGTGGTATTATGAATGAAAAATCCTCCATGCTTTGGAACAATATATTGGGACACATATCCATAGAGAAAATTAGAAGATTAATAAATGATGGAGTCCTTGAGACTCTTTATTTCTTTGATTTTGGTGTTTATGTGGATTGCATAAAGGGAAAGGTGTCAGGAGGAGTTCGTAAATATTAGGAATCGTACATACTGATATATGTGGACCATTTCTGACTCAATGTCTAAATGGTCTAAATGGTTGGAAATACTTCATCTCATTTATAGATGATCACACACAATTTATGTATCTCTATCTGCTATTTGAGAAAACTAAGGCACTATATTCTTTCAAAACTTATAATGCAGAGCTAGAGAAGCAAATTGGAAAAGTAATTAAAATTGTGAGATCAAACAAAGGTGGGGAGAATTATGGAAGGTACATGGGTATAGGACAAAACCAGGTCCATTTGTAAACTTTCTTAAGGAACAAGGGATTGTTGCTCAATACACAATGATCAACTCACAAGATCAAAATGATGTAGTTGTAAGGATAAATCATACACTAATGGACATGGGGAGGAGTATGATTAGTAACTCATCTCTCTCATTATCTCTATGGAGTGAGGCTTTAGAAATGGTTATATATATATCCTAAACATGGTTCCCACTAAGGAAATTCTTAAAACTCCTTTCAAGTTATGGAATGGTTGGAAACCAAGTTTCGGACATGTAGAGATATGGATTTTTCCTATTGAGGTTAGGATATATAAGCCATTAGAGAAAAAGTTGGACTTAAAGACAACCAATGGTTTTTTCATTGGTTATGCAGAAAGGTTCAATGGATTCAAGTTTTATTTTCCTTACTATACACTGAATATCATTGAAGAATTAAATGCAAGGTTTCTTTAGGATAAGTACATTAGTGGGAGAGAGCAACCTTGAAAATTAAATTTTGAGGAAATTCAAGCTTTGATTATCATACCTACAGACTATGGTTATCATACCTACAAATATGGATTTGTTAGTCGTACCACAAGACAATCCACAAGATATAGTTATGGAAGAAAAACAAACTAATGAAATGCTTCCCCATGAGGATCAAGTTGTTAATGAACCTATTATTAAAATACCACAAAATGTGGATAAAGAGATATGATTAAGAAGATCCTCAAGAATAAGGAAACCTACAATTTATTCTGATTATGGTGTGTACCTACAAGAGTGTGACCAAGACACTGGAATTGAGGAAGATCCGGTTTCGTTTTCACAAGCCATAAGTGAAGTAAACTCCAAGCTATGGCACAATGTTAATTTAGAAGATTTTGATTCAATGGCTAAGAATCATGTCTGGGATTTAGTTAAATTTCCTAAGAAAGTCAAAGCCATTAGCTGTAAATGGGTTTACAAAACTAAAAAGGACCCATTTGGAAATATAAAATGGTATAAAACCATACTTGTGGCCAAATAATTCACTAAGAAATAAGGTATTTATTATCATGAGACCTTTGCTTCAGTTTCTTCAAAGGACTCACTTCAGATAATTATGCCATTAATAACTCATTTTGATCTAGAGCTGCATCAAATGGATGTGAAATCAACTTTTCGTAATGGGGATCTAGAAGAAAAGTTATACATGAGTAAGCTTAAAGGTTTTACTTCAAACAAAGAAAAACATTTGGTTCGCAAACTCAAAAAATCCATATATGGGCTAAAACAAATTTCATGTCAATGGTATTTTGAATTTCATAATGTCATTTATTCATTTGGTTTTACAAAGAACATCATGAGTCAATGTATATATCTTAAGCTCAATGGGAGAAATTTCATATTATTAGTACTATATGTGGATGATATTATACTTGCCAGCAATGATTTGGGATTTGAAACCTAATTTTGATATGAAGGATATGGGTGAAGCCTCTTTTGTGTTTGGCATAGAGATTCACAAAGACATATCTCGAGGAATATTAGGATTGTCTCAAAATTCCTACATTAATAAGGTTCTAGAAATATTTCACTTGAAGGATTGTTTACAATATGGCATCCATTGTTAAAGGTAATAAATTGTGTCTTAATCAATGTCTAAAAAATGATTTGGAATGGGAAAAGATGAAGATCCTTCCTTATGCATCTGTAGTTAGAAGTCCGATGTATGCTCAGGTTTGTACAAGACCAAACATTGGATTTGCAATTGGAATGTTCAGTAGATATCAAAGTAATCTAGGCATTGATCATTGAACGAATGCAAAGAAAGTTATTTATTATCTACTGTTGGAAATACTGAGAGGGGGGGCCAATCATTATTTTGTTACTTTAGCAATTTTTAACATTTAATAGACATTACATCACATGATAAATTGTATCAATAAAACATAAGCACACATATTTAAAGTGGAAACCCAAAAAGGAATAAAACCACTTGTAAAATATTCACAATCAAACCTTGATTCATTACAATATTACAATCAACCATCTGTGAGGACACCAATCCTATGTAAGCACCAACTTAAAATTTTTTTAGGCACCAACCTATAAGAGACACCAATTCTCCAGTTGAGCACCAAATCAACATATTTTTAGGAACCAACCTATAGGAGACTCCAATCTCCTCAATGGAGCACCAAATTAGCAAATTTGTAGGCACCAACTTACGTCTTCAAGTTATTCCTTGATTCTATCAACAACAAATTTTGGTTCACAATAAATTCACTTTCATTAGTAGTGTTGCCCCCCTACCATGCCACCTTTAGGTTTGCACCTTCAAGCCCGAGCACAATGACTTGTCCTTCTTCTTTGTCTTGCTTCTTAGTCTTTGGCTCGTCATAAATCCTTCCTTGGATTTCCTTATTTTTATTGATTTGTTCCTCTTGACCTATTCAACCCAAATTCTTCTACCCTAATCGCCTTGAGATCTACACCTCATCCATTTATGCCTGCTAATCATTTACCTTAATAGGTTCCTTAGTCTATACTTTTTGCCTTACTATATCTTATATCCTCTCCTTTAGCCTAATCAATTCAAAAATAAAATATCAAACAAATATGACCCTTAACAAATATGCAGACTCCCACCAAGAGGGATATCATAACTCTTTACATAATCTGGTAATCCCTACTTCAAAATTGTAAGAATTCAACCTAGTCTCTGTAATAGGCCCTCTTCTTATACTCAAATGTTTGTGGCCTATTTTCTTGGCTACTTGTACAAATGGGGTCACAACAATTTTGCACCACAATGATTTGGTCTTAGAATAACTCACCAGCAATCCTTTAAATGGCTTAGCATACTCCGAAAAATAGTATGAAAATAAAAAGAAGTCTGTTAGGACCCAAGCATCAAGTTTGGCCTTCAAAAGTGTGCAAATTCACTGGTTAGGGCTCGACCTACTCAATATGTCTACACAAAAACAATCTGTCCAGAAACAGGCCCTTGACTCGACTTCAAAACATGTTTGTATCCTAAGTAAGCGCTACTACCTACCACAAAATCACCTCAGCGCTGTCACAGGGGTTCCGTCTTGATGGAAATTACCAGCTAACCTTATAGAGGGGCTCATACTTTTTAAAAACCAGGGGAAAAATAAAAAAATGTATTTTCCAGCTCAAAAATTAACCTTGTGACAGTATGTAACCAGAGAGAATTACCCACAACACTTAGTAAAGGAAAACACAATAGTCTTGGTTCTACCACTCCACACTTTTCTTTTCTCCTCCCTTCATTCATCTTTTTCCTCAGCTCGGCCCTATGGTTTGCCTGAGGCCTTATATTCTTGCATAGAACCCAATTTCCTTGCCTCAAATGAGCCACACAAGTGGCATATTTATGTGATTTTAAGCAACATATTTTGTTGGGGGCGAACCTGTCTTCTAGCATGGCCAACTTGACTTCTGACTAGGTCATGTGTGTGTGTGTGTGTGTGTGTGTGTGTGTATTGAAAAATTTATTTCTCCTCAACCGTGAGGAGTTAGAAGGTGTGCCACATATCATTGGAACGGTCCCAAAAAATGCTAGTTTATTATGTAATTTTCTCTTTCATTTGGATAGTCTTTGACATCAATAACAACCATTTTCAACAATCACACCCTTTTTTATTGAAGAAAATACTTAGATATCCTTCTCTTTCGACAACTAATCCCCCTGTATGTATTTTCTCCATACTACTTGTCAGTTTCTACCCATGTCTACATTCTCTCCCCCTTTGACATCAATAGAAAAGAGTTCTCCCCTTGATTTTGCGCTTCAATCTTCATCTTCATATCACAAATTTTCAACTAATGTTGAATACGGAAATCTTGATCCATAGCTCAAAACATCATATGTATATAAATAATGTCTAATATTATGTGCTTCATCTATTCAACTGTTATATGTATCATCAGAGTGTCTTCAAGACTGGATAGGCCTAACTTCACCACGTAGCAATATTCCACTCCTTTAGTTCATGGATGTGGCGGTCCCTAATTCTTTTAGGGAAATGTGAAAAGTCATAGCTTGTTTCATATCCACTTCTACATAATATTTACATGGATTTTTGTTATAGAGTATATTGACAGGAAATGTTCGTCCAAGTATATGGAAAATAGGTACATCTCCAAAGCAAATAGAAAAACTTTGTGCATTTAAAGTTGTAGATGTTGCAATAATATTGAAGTCACAACACCATGCAACTATTTGTTTCAAAATCTCAAGTAATACATTTGTATTTAAATAGCTTTCATGTGATCCATTCTTAACAATTACAATATATTGTTCTAGGTCTAGTTCATGAAGATTTTTGTGCAACAACATTCCAATTTTTCTATGAATCCAATTTTGCTACTAGCATATGAATCCAATGTTTTTTTGTTCGCAACAATTCTTATGTTGGGCCTCCTTCTCAAAATAGACTATCTATTGTGCCTAGCATTGTTCCTATTTAAAAAATGTTGACTATAACCCTTTCTGGCATTTTCATCATTGCTTTCTACGCTCAAATACACTCCCAAATAAATTGTATGCCTCTTCTCCCGCAAACCAAAACCAAATGACATGCCAATGATGCTAGAGAAGTCAACCCAACATTTTTTGCATGAAAAAATTAGCATATATGTGTTTTTGCCTTTGGTTTCCTACTTTATTTCCACAACAACAACAACTTTATTCACCACTTTCACCTTTTCTTTGTGTGGAAAAATAGACATACCAATTAAACCAAAGCCATTTTAGTCTTCAAAATAAATCACAACAACTGCCACTTAAAGAGTTGAATCACCTTCCTTTTTTGCAAGTGTTTCAAGCAATTTGTTTGCTTCATAAATATTTTGATTTCCATATATCAACAGGGCATTCTCTATCTTTGTAGATTGTAGGGTTCCATATTACTTCTCAATTTATAATTCCAACATTGTGGCTTATTCAACTTGCTTTTGGAGTTGTATTCTTGTATTATATCCTCCTCCTTGCAACTGCTTTAAGTCCTCTCATAACATTTTTTCTTGCATATGAGTAGAAGATAAAAAAAATTACTCTAAAAATCTCTCTCCCTTTCTGTGCCATGATATTTTAGCTTTGAGATCAATAATCTCCTATATCAATGATGACACTTGCGATTGAATTCCATTCACTGTCATTTGACTCATTGTGTGATCTTGTTTTACTCTCTATAACTCTATTACCAACATCATATATTCTTCAACTACTTGTAGTTGTTGCTTGAGCTCACCAAGCAAAAGGTTTTATGGTTTGATATCTCCATGAAAAATATTATTCATTGAATCTGGTATAAGAGAATAATTTTGATCCACATCATGAAAGCTCCTCAAAAACCTTCCAGTGATCAATATGTAGTCAAACATAACATCGTATTGCATAGTCCATACTTCCCCTTCTTTAATTTCCTTAGAGCATTACAACTTTGAAGAAGTTTTTATAAAAAAATTAGAGCTTTGTTTTGAGCATATGTATCTATTGTTGGTTCTTCTTGTTTTATTCTCCACACTTTGGTGTATTTTTGTTTATGCTTGGTATAAATGTATTCTTCCTTGATTTTTTTAGGATACCATTTCATGTGCTTTTGCAGTCACATGTTATATTCCCAAAATTGGGGCATTTGAAGCATTTTGTACTATACCTGAATAGGGAGGTGAATGAATTATGATTTCTACTGGTGTAGCCATTATAATATATGATTTGTTTGCCTACAATTTTTCTTCTAGGGGTCTAATAAGGGCTTCTTTCACTTACATAATCATTCTTGACATAGGCTCTACAATCCCTTGCTTTATGGCCAAATTTTGTACATGAAAAACCATGACCAAGAAATATGGTTTGATACTTGGCTAAGTAGGATTGCCTTGATGAAGTAGTTCTTTTGAAGTTGTTATGTTTCAGAGAAGATTCGCTTCTTTTTTTATTCGTGTCTACTATTACATTGTTTCTAGTGTTGTGTACGGAACCCTTAATAGCATCAACATAATTTCTTAGTGTAGTAGCTCTTCCAAACTCATCGTGATCTCTTTCCTTGCTTCCATTGTTATTGAGGATTTGAATAATATAAGCATATCCTTCAAGTTTTTCCTCAATTTTATTTTCTGGTGATTTAAAGCTTGCATTTTCTTTGTATGAAGCCTCCCCCACATAACCAAGACCTGTCTTGACATAGAGTGATCGTTGATTGTTGAGAATATAATCCAACATTTGAGAAGTTTTCAAGAATATTGAGTCGACTTCATTCCCTAATGAGAAAATATCTACTTCAAGATTCTCACAATTTTCTACTTTTCCTTTAATTGTATTTTCACTACTTCTTTTGTTCTCTTTGATTCTTCTAGTTGAATTTTTAGGGAGATAAATTCTTCAAATTTTTGCTCTTGCTAGATTCATTTTTTTTATTAACTTATGCTTCTATCTTTTCATAACCTTCAACATTTTCCTTTAGTTGACTTGAAAACATTTCTACTCTCTTTTCTTCTTCCTTTGCTTGAAATATTGGAAGGACAAATTTTGTTTCATCAATGTTATGACTCTTCTCTTCAAGGATTTGTAACTGCTCTTTAAGCCTTATATTTCATTTTCTAAGCCTGACTATTTGTTCTTGATAAACCACAAATTATGCTTCAAAATCCATTTCAACGATGTAACCTTCCTCTAGATCTGAATATCTCTTATGATTGTCATCATCTTCTTTAAAAGTTTTTGTATTCATGATTATGGAAGAGAATTGTTTCTGTGATAATTCAGAAACCTGAACCCTATTGCAACAACTGATATTATTTCTCCCAATTGTTAATTAAATTTAACAATTTATCTGCAATTTTCTACGGAAAATACTGAAGTAAATACACTGCAACCTTCACAAATAATAATTGCAGAAAAATAAACACTAGACGAAATTCTAGCACACATACATAAAATAACACAAATATTTTTAGACAATGTCCCTGGAAAAACCCAACTTGGGAAAACTGGTGCAGCGGCTGAGGGTTTGAATATTATGTAACAATGAAATAAGCTGAGTACAATTGGATGCCCAAACTAGAAATCCTACAGAGAAAAACTGGCAAGAAAAATCTAGTGAGGATTTTCCTCACTCCACAGGCGAATCTGAGCACTAACCTCGCCTCAAAATTGAGTAATCCAAACTGCCTCTGTGTCACCCTCACATAGTCTCTACGTCACCTAGCTCGTAATATCTTCTCCTCAAGCCGTTTGGTCAATTGTTGTCTGGGAAAATTACTCTCCTAACCTCTAGAAGCCTCTGCCCAGCTTCAAGCACTGAAACACAACTTCTCCCCAACAAATACGAATTTTCCTCTAGAAGCTACTGCATTGCCTCTGCGTAAGCCTCTCTTTGGCACTTTTGCCTCTCTACAAATGCACTCATCGGAACTGGAGTGCCTTCTCCAAATTCACTGTCTCTGCCCCTATCTCACAGCTTCGACCTCACTGAATCTCTCTCCAGAAACATACAAATGCTACTCTAAAAATCGATTTCCCAGTAAAATTTAACTTCTCAAGTGTATGATCTCCAAGCCCCATCGAATTCTTCTTATAATCCTCTGTTGAGACTTCAACGACCAAGATTAGATCTTAATAAATGGGTAGGATTAACTTGAAATCGATCTATGTGAGTCTCTATAACATTCACACCTTGACTTAATTAATTTTTATTAATTAATCATTTCCTAAAAACTAACTAATAATCTAATTAAGTCATTCCTAGGTGGAATTTCCAGAACAATTTATGGGTTTTGGAGTTGTCATGTATTATAGCCTCACCGCACAATTTCAAGGCTAGAACACATATGATGCTACAAAAACTAACACTCCCTCTTAGCGAGGAATGTGTTCTAGTACTATTGCACCTATATGGTAGCAATACTCTACTTCTACACCATTTCCTATCACGCTGCTGATGTATGGCTATTGATTCCCACCAACCACTGTGCAACTCTGATATATGTTGCATTTGTGTTGTTGCTGACCCTGTTGAACTATTTCCAACACTGTATCTACACTGCAACTCCCTCTCATATGTTTTTGCTGCAACTGCAACATCTACACTGAGTAAACATTTGAAATACTGAACCAACTATGTTCAATATGATGCATCTGTCACTCGAGTACTGAATGCTACTAGTATTTTTGTTTTCAGTGAAGGATCTGTGTTGCTACTGACTCTACATTGTTGCCAACTCTGCATTGCGCTCCCCAACATCTGAATGCAACTAGTCTCTGCAATTATCACTCTGGCATCTGACTGCATCAACTGCCACTAGTCCATCTTGTTATTGAAATACTGTGGGCTCCCGTACAAGGCACTAATTCAAGAGGTGGGCCTCCTCAATAATTCTGCCCAACTGTAGTGCTATGGGGCTATAAAACCGTGTCAGCCCACCTCACTCCTGGAGGGTTGTCTGCAAACATGGCGAAGTCTTCCTCAAGCCTAGAGGATAACCTATCGATCTCGACAGAAGTTGCGTGTTGGTCTTGCTTATCCTCCTTGTCCTTCTTCTTGAGAGGAAAATGAGTACTGTAGTGGCCTAGCTCGCTAAACCTAAATCACTTAACCTTCGATAGGTCCTTCATCTTCCTACGTTGCTCCCTCAGTCCCTGGTTAGGACCCTTCGATGTGAGGGCCACATTCTCACCCTCCTTCACCTTCTTCGACCCACTGCAGCTGTTGTCATTGGTGGAGATCTTCATCAAGTATTTCCTCAACTCCTCTTTCTACAAGTATGCCCACATCCTATCCCATCTTGGCAAGCTTTCTTTGCCCAAAATACTTTGGATGAATACCTGCCACTCTTCTGAGAAACTGTTGAGAGATACTCGTACTATATTTGTGGCTTGAGGAACTGCTCCAACAGTTGCAATCCCATCTTAGATCTCCTGAATCCTGGTAAGGAAAGGGTCTATGTGCTCCCCTTTCTGCATCTTGGTGCATCTCAGCTTCTCCTCCAAGTACATCTTCCGATTCTCGAAAGATCCCTCATATAGCGTGGAAAGAGTATCCCACATATTTTTGGTCATTCCCTTGGCCGCTATGTGTGAAACAACTTGATCCCAAACTCCATCAAGGATCAACCTATTTGCCTTAACCATTTCCTTTCTTCAACTAATTTTCATCTGTGGGGATTGCTACCACATTATCGATATAATCCTTGAGATCAAACTCATCTAGAAGGAAGGAGATGCTTACCTTACAAATAACATAGTTGGAAGCTCCATCCAACCTATCCTGATATCGAAGCCCAGTTGTGTCCATCTCCATAATAAATGTCGAAAATATCCTCTTCCCTTTTGTTCACTTTCTGCTCAGCTATACACACTCCCTTTTGGAGTGATAAACTATGTTCGCAGCGACTATTGATCTGCAAGGGAAATCAAACTTCTTGAGACTAGAAGTTCCCTGAGGAAAATTTTCCCTCATCGTGTGCTCTTCTTCGACCCAGTGCCAGTTTTTCTCTAGAAAACTGTTGCAAAAATACTGTGTCCAGCTAGAGATCTGCTCTGCAAGAAAATACTAGCTGCTCCCTCTGCCTCTGGAATTCCTCGATCTGGATAAATCGATTTTTTTTGTCGCTCTTTCAGAAAAATCGATTTTCCTCAAGAAATACGACCTCTTGGCCAAGGTGACTATGTTTTCCTCTGGGTTTCGAACTGTTTCCCACACTAAGCAACGAAACTCCTCCTTTATTTTCTACTAAGATCTCTCGATGATCATCTGCGCTTTGATACCATGTGAAAATTTCGAAACCCAAATCCTATTGTAGCAACTGATATTATTTCTCCTACTTGTTAATTAAATTTAACAATTTATCTGCAGTTTTCTATGGAAAATACTGCATTAAATACACTGCAACCTTCACAAATAAAAAATAAAGAAGAATAAATGTTGGAAGAAATGCTAGCACACACATAAAATAACACAATTATTTTTGGACAATGTCCTTAGAAAAACCCAACTTGGGAAAACAGGTGCAGCAGCTGAGGTTTTTAATATTATGTGACAATGAAATAATCTGAGCCCAACTGCATGCCAAAACTGGAAATCCTACAGAGAAAAACTGGCAAGAAAAATCTAGTGAGGATTTTCCTCACTCCATAGGCGAATTCGAGCACTGACCTCAAATCAAAATTGAGTTGTCCAAACTGCCTCTGCGCAATCACTACTTCACCCTCACGAAGTCTCTATGTCACCTAGCACGGAACAATTTCTCCTCAAGTTGTCTGGTCAGCTGTTGTCTGGGAAAGTGAATCTCTTGGCCTCTGGAACCTCTTCCCATCTTCCGACACTAAATCACAACTTCTCCCCAGCAAATACGAATTTTCCTCTAGAGGCTACTGCGTTGCCTCTGCATCAACCTCTCCGTGGCACTTTTGCCTCTCTGTAAATGCACTCACCAAAACTGGAATGCCTCCTTTGACTTCACTATCTCTGCCCCTCATTCATTGCTTCGACCTCACTGAATTTCTCTCTGGCAACAAATAGTTACTACTTTGGAAATCAATTTCCCAGTAAAATCGAACTGCTCAAGTGTATGATCTCTAAGCCCCATCGACTTCTTCTCATAATCCTATGTTGAGAATTCAACTACTAAGATTAGATCTTAATCACTGGATAAGATTAACTTGAAATTGATCCATGTGAGTCTCTATAACATTCACACCTTGAATTAATTAATTATGATTAATTAATCATATTCCCTAAGTTTATACTTAGGAAATATTTAAAAATTGACTAATAATCTAATTAAGTAATTTCTAGGCGGAATTTCCAGAAACGATTTCTGGGTTTTGGAAATCTCATGTATTCTAGTCTCTCCACAAAATTTCAAAGCTAGAATAGATTT
This sequence comes from Pinus albicaulis, assembly GCA_034641835.2. NCBI lineage: Eukaryota > Viridiplantae > Streptophyta > Pinopsida > Pinales > Pinaceae > Pinus > Pinus albicaulis. Next base: position 1,006,272,791 of record CM076574.1, read on the forward strand.
GATGCTACAAAACTAACAATTTCTAGGGTTTGGAGTCATTACTTCTCGACTTTTCCATCTTTGTTTTTGAGGTCTACCTTCCAACCATTAAGTTGTGTTGGAAGAAAACTTCTCTAATACCAATTGTTGGAAATAGTGGGAGGGGGGTGAATCAATATTTTTTTACTTTAGCAAATTTTAACTTTTAATATACATTATATCACATGACCAACGATCTCAATAAAACATAAACATAGAGATTTAAAGTGGAAACCCAAAAAAGAAAAAAACCACTTGTAAAATCTTCACAACCAAACCTTGATTCATACAATATTATAGTCAACCATTTGTGAGGACACCAATCCTCTCTAAGCACCAACTTACAACTTTTATAACCACCAACCTACAAGAGACACCAATTCCCTAGTTGAGCACTATCTCAGTAGATTTGTAGGCACCAACCTACAGGAGATTATTATCCCCTCAGTTGAGCACCAACTTAGCAAATTTGTAGGCACCAACCTATGTCTTCAAGTTGTTCCTTGGTTTTTTAACAAAAACTTCTACTTCATAAAAAATTCAAATTCTTTAGTAGGGTTGTCCCCCCTACCATGCCACCCTTAGGTTTTCACCTTAAAGCTTGGCCACATCTAGTTGTCCTTATTCTTTGTCCTGCTTTTGGGTCCTTTTCCTATTGTTAGTCCTTCCTTGGCTTTCCTTATGGTTCTTGATTTGTTCCTCTTAACCTATTTAACCCCAATTCTTCTGCCCTAATCACCTTGAGATCATCACCTCATACACTTATTCCTACTACTCATCTACCTTAATAGGTTCCTTTGTCTATACTTTTCGCGTTACTATACCTTACATCGTGTCCTTTAGCCTAGCCACTTCACACTGAAATATCACACAAATATGACCAACAAAAAATTTGTATATTCCCACCAAGAGGGTTATTATACCTCCTTACATAACTTGGTAATTCCTACTTCAACACTATAAAAATTTGGCCCAGTATCTGCAACATTCCCTCTTCCTATCCTCAAATGTCTGTAGTCTCCCTTCTTGGTTGCAGTACACATAGGATCACCACAATTTTGCACCACATGAATTAGGTCTTAGAAGATCTTACTAGCCAGCCTTTTTAAAGGGCTTGGCCTACTCCAAAAAATAGGGTAAAATTAACAACACGTCTACTAGTACCTAAGCATCAAGTTCATCCTTAAAAAGTGTGCAACTTTATTTGTTTAGGACTCAAACTACTCAACAGGTGTGCACAACAACAATTTGTCTAAAATCAGGCTCTTAGCTCAGCTTCACAACAGGCTTTCAGCCTACCCCAAAATCACCTCGGAACTGTCACAAGGGTTCGTTCTTAATGGGAATTACTAGCCAACCCTGTAGAGGGTATCATCCTTCTTCAAAAACCAAGGGAAAAGTAAACATAGGTCTATTCCAACATAAAATTTGACCTTGTCATAGTATGTAGCCACAAAGAATTACCCATAAGACTTACTACAAGAAAACACAAAAACAGTCTTAGTTCTGCCACTCCATAATGTTCTCTGCTCCTCACCTCAATTATCTTCTTCCTTATCTCGACTATGTGGTATGCCTCAGACCTTATATTTTCACAAAACCTAAGTTCCTTGTCTCAAATGAGCCACGTGAGTGGCATATTTATATGAGTTTAAGCGATGTATTTTGTTGGTGGTTGAAATGTCTTCTAGCAGGGACAACTTGACTTTTAACTGGGTAGTTTATATATATTGAATAGTCTTTGACATCAATAAAAACCATTTTCAACGTATGCTAGGTATAAAAGATTGCATGCTCACATACAAACGATCAAACCATCTGGAAGTGACTTGGTATTCAAACTCATACTATGCAAGATGTCTGGGCTCTAGAAAGTCTACATCGAGATACATATTCTTACTTACAAAATGTGACATCTCATGGGGAAGAAATAGATAGAAGTTGAACACTTCTTCCACTATGGAGGAAACAAATATAACAATTTACGAGGCTAGCTCCCAGGATTTATGGTTACGTAATTTCATCCCAGGGATTAGAGTTGTAGACTCCATATCTAGGCCATTAAGGGTTTATTGTGATAATTCCACTACATTTCACTTTGCTAACAACGAGTAGCTCAAATAAACATGTTGACATAAAGCACCTTGTTGTTAAAGAACATGTTCAAAATCATCAGGTGACTATTGAGAAAATCAACACTAAGTTAATGATTGCAGATCCCATGAAGAAAGAGTTGCAACCTAAGTTATATGGAAAACATGTGGAGCGTACTTATGCTTGGTTTTTTATGTAAATTTGAGACACCATTCAGTTTGATAATTGCAATTATGTTGTTGATGATTCCTACTTTATTTGTCTGCTCAAATTTCTATACGTAAAGGGGTAATGAATGATAAATTTTCCATTGGGATAGCTTGGTTTTTTATGTAAATTTGAGACACCATTCAGTTTGATAATTGCAATTATGTTGTTGATGATTCCTACTTTATCTGTCTACTCAAATTTCTATACGTAAAGGGGTAATGAATGATAAATTTTCCATTGGGATAATAAATTTAGACCTCGAATAAGCATTCTACGGCACATTCATAAAGAATTATGCCACATAAAGTGTTTATTTAGAGGGAACCAATGATATTGTAAATTGTAATACATGGAAGATCATATTCGTCTAATAGATTATTTACACCATGATTTATTCATTGAAAACACTTTCTTGAGAAATTGGAAAGGGTATATATATATAATGTGTATGTCATTTTGGACCAACTTGGAGTATGTTAGAAATGTTTCTTATTGTAGTCCAAACTATCATAAACCCATATATGTGGTTATGAAAATTCCCATGAAGTGCTGGTTATGGTAAAAAAATAACCACTCCATTAATTCCAAGTTAGTTAATAATATTTGATGGAAAAATCATTATAAAGAAGAACATATTAGAAGGGTCCCTGATTTTTATCAAGAAAGAAATTTCTTGTAATTCCATCCTTTGGTGCATTAAGTATTGGATAGATAAAAATATCTCTCTATTGGATTTGCAAGGATTTCCTACATCAAATCTAATCACCATTGTCAGAGGTAAGGTTTGTTTTATTTCACGTTAAATTTTAAGCTTACATCCAAAACTTCAAAAGATTTATAGGACGTTGAGGAAAAAATAAAGAAAGAGATTTCTTAGAAGGAAAGGTATTGCACAACTATGATTTCTGATTAGAAAATATTTGAAGCAAGAGCTTTGAAATTAAATGAAGAAATCCAGTTGACTTTTGTAGAATTTCAAGAAGCAAGTAAATATTGGGAATTGGAAAAAATATGAGCTCTTATCACAAATTGTGGCAACAACAAAGGAGTGAGGAGATGTCTACTCAAAACCATAGTGTTTTGGTTCAATATTGAGTTGAAAAAGTTGACTTGGAATTTGGGTTGAATAATTCCAAGGCAAGGTGTTAAGAATTACATGAGAAAATTGTAGAGTCTAGACACCAATGGGATTTTGAAAAGGGAAATTTGGAAATCAATGTTGCAGAGTTGCAAACAAGGCTTGAGTTGATGGCTTCTGAAATTGGGTTACTAAATCATCAATATGAAGAGCTAAGCATTGAAATAGAGTTGTTGAAAGAACAATTAAATGATAGCAATGTTACAACTGCACAATCAAAAGATCAACTTTCATCACTTGCAATTGCGAAAATATTTCTTGAGAAAGAAAACAACGCCTTCTAGATTGAAAGGGATAAAACAACATTGGTTTTAGAAGAAAAAGAGGCAATCCTCAAGAGAAAAGTAGGGGAGTTGGAAACACCCTTGGATTCCATCCTTAAGGATCCAAACTTGATGCCAGGATTCTGGGTTAAATCAGATCCTAGCATATAAAAACTTGTGTGCTTCCAACTTGCATTTAAAATCTCAAGAAAACAAACATTTGCAGCTGCTTAAAATGTAAATAAATAAAAGAGAGCTTATACAAACAAAAAATGTTGATATATAATAAGCACAATAAAATTTAAAAACTCAAACATCCGGCTGAATATTACAATAAATGGCCTTTCAGCTCTCGGCCCTTTACAAAAAGCTCTCAACCCCTTTCTCACTCTCTCTGTATTCCTCACTTGTTTTTTCATCCTCACATAATCCTCCTATCTATACATAATTATGAATTGATTTCAATCCACAATTTCCTCCACATAAATCTCAACCAAAATCTAAATTAGATTTATCTTTTTTTGAACTCAACGAAGTCTAGTTTTTGTCGACGCGTTTCGAACCAGCAAGTTGTGATTCATCATCAGGACAAGATGAGAAATCTGATCAGGAAACCAGTTTAAGTAGATCAGGACAACTCCAACTAGCCATTGGAAAAACGGCTAGTTTGACTAGAATAGGAAAAAAGATTTTTATTTTTAATTTTAATTTGGTTTTTATTAGTATTTTTGTTTTGTTTATTTTTATTTTATTATATATATATATTTATTTATTTATTATTTTTTATTTATTTTTTACTTTTATTTATTTATTTATTTATTTTAATTAATTAATTAATTTTTATTTATTTATTTTTATTTTATTTTATTTTTTATTTTTTGTGAAACTTACCTCTTTAGTAATATGAAATTAATTGATTAATTAAGTATTATTATTATTATCTATTTATTTATTTGACTTGATTTGATTTTATATTTATATTTTATTTTTATTTATATAGAATGTATAATAAAAATATAATTAACTTTAAAATATAATAGAATTAATATTAAAAATAAAAATCTTTTTTCCTATTCTAGTCAAACTAGTCGTTTTTCCAACGGCTAGTTGGAGCTGTCCTGATCTACTTAAACTGGTTTCCTGATCAGATTTCTCATCTTGTCCTGATGATGAACCACACTTGCTGGTTCGAAACGTGTCGACAAAAATTTCTGATATGTGATTTTCACCAAAAATTCTGACACACATTTTATGGATCATAGAAGCCAAATTCCTAATATAAAAAAGTCCAGTTTATGGAATTCCTAATCCCTAGATTATCTACCTAATTCAACTCCACTCATATCCTTAATTTATGAAAAGAATATTTACAATAATCCTCACTTTACAATTTTCTCTCTTAATTTATTAAAATGAGAAAAATAATTAATAAAATAATTAAAACACCTCACCCCCTAAATTCCACAAATGAATAATGAAAATTTAGCTTTGTTTCTCCTGCATCAGACTCCCAAGGTTGAAAATAATCATGATCTCCTGATAATGTGCTTCAGATCTTTTTCTTCCTTGATCCCATACCTTGTTCTGCAATTTTCCATTTGTTGCTGCCTTTGTTTGTTGTTTTTCTCCAGGTCTCCACACTTTATGTTGCATTGCCCCACTAGCTATGCTTTCACAACCTTTTGTTGTCTTCCTCTTGTTGCTGCTTCTTTGTTTTACTGTTGTTGTCTTCTTCTGGGATACTTTCATCATTATCCTCCTTATCAGTTCAATTCCTCTTTCCAATAGATCTTTTGTTTGTTGTTTACTTTCACCTCTTGATTGCTAAACTTTTATATTTACTGCCGCCCTTTCATCCTTGCCCTCTTGTTTACTATTGTCTTGCACCTTCACATTCTTCATTTCCCAATATTGAAATTGAGATTCCTTTTCATGCCTTGAATCTAGATTCTTTAGCATATTTTCCAGCAATCTAATCACTTGGTTCCATGGATTACATATTTCCACATAATTTTTTTCCTTTTTTTTTACTTGACTATTCACTTGTGTCAAAATTTCCCCAGCATCTGCAATAAAAACTGTACTCACAAAACAATTATTAAAATAAAAAACATAAGGCCTTCATGCCTCTTTCTCCTCTGGCAACATTTTAGTATGCTGCTCTGAAATTTCCTCTTCCATCAGCACATCAATATGCTGATTTAAATTCTCTATGAGACTGTCAGCTAGTCCCTCCTCCACATCATCTGTTTCAAGAATGTCTCCCTGTTCTGTTTCACAATAATGAACTTCTTTGATTTGTTGAATCATTCCTACATCCTTATCCTTTGTTGTCTGATTATTATTCAGGAAAATTTCTTTGTCTTTCTCTTTCAGCAACTCACCCTGAGCATAGATCCTCTACTTTTCCAACTTTCTTCTTTGAAGATCTAACTTTCTATATAACTCAACAATCTCAATTGGAGTATAACTTGGAAACTTTACACAACTTTCCATACCTTCACTCGTTGTTGACCAATCATCAGATGGCCCTTCTTCATCTACTTTAATACTCTGTTGTTTATTCCCATGAGACCCCTCTGTCTCCTTTTGTTTCTAAGATCTTGCTATCTCAGCATCATTATGAACAAATTTCAGATTCAACTTCTTCTCCTTAACAAACTTCAAAGTTTTTTCAACATCTTGTGATGTACCTACAATCACACACAAATCATTAGTTTTAAAAACAATAGACCTTGTGGTCCCACTTGATGCTTCAATCATCATATCTCCTTGCTGCTCTGAATCCTTCATTTGATTCAGTTCCTTTGTAGATTTCTCTTCTATCACATCATTACTTTCCGAAAGCAATGGACCATATTCTGGCTCACATATCAAATCTTCCTTTATATACTCATTTAAACTGAGTAAGTCTTCCTTCAATTGAGCATTCACTCTATGCTCCCACTTCACTTGCAATCCATGCCATTTGACTTTCCTTTTCATACTCCATCCATATCTCTGGTTTACTTTACTTCTCTGTAACATTTCCATCAATAACTCAAAATGGAATTTTATCTCAGCTTTCTCCTGCTCATAATCTTCATTAGTCAATTGCTCACATATGCCATTTACCTTGGCATTTTCCCTTTTCTGCCTTCGGTTGAGGTATTTCTCAGAACCTCTGAAATGACTATCCACAATCATTTTCTCCTCCTTTGTGAACTTCATATGTTCACTTGTGGATTGCATTCAATCCCCTTTATCAGCAAGCCTTCATACTTGCCATTCAACATTGCAAGCTTTCTTCCTGCGCTTGTTGCGGTTCTCTGTCTTGGAATCATCTCTAGCAACTCTCTTGCTTCTCTCTGCTGCAAACAACACTTTAGTAATGCATGTGTTACAATGACCAATTCTTTGGGTGTCGGGCTCTGCCGATCATGCACCCAATTACATTCAAACCTTTGACTTTGGTTTACGACTCATTGACTTCAGAATTTGCATCAATTCTTCATCTTGGATGAAAAATACACCCTCTTATACAATAACTCAATCTTAACTCAAGCTATCCAAATTTTCATTTGACCCTAACATTTGTTTGACTTCCAAGCTTGACTCAATAATTTTACAATAGTGGATATTTTGACTTAATTCAAGTTATACAATCTTCCAACAAACATACACCCTTAATACATTTTATGATGTAAAATCTTCACTCTCTCTCATACTCCATTGTTATGACAGATCATCAGTTTCACGTGATACTGAAGTCTTTAATCGAAATGCACTACATGTTTTCCAAGATTTGTTTTATGGTGAAATAAATAAATCATTCCATTATCAACATTCAAAAATACCTTTCTGAAATATCATACCTTATGTTCCCATTAAGGTTATTAATAAACCTTCTCTTTGCAATTTCAACTCTCTGGACTCCACTCTTTTGTGTCGTCTTTGTCACTATGAACATTCACATGCCCTTCTTTCAACTTGCTCATCATCTTAACGCAAATAGTTTCCCTGTACTTCCATGCACCATACAACTGCACATTATAAATTGTACATCAATTCACATGTCTTCAGTTGTGTACATAGAACAAGCTATTCATATTTAAACCTCTTTGACGAATAATGTACAACTCATTCATTGTGCCCATCCTGAATAACACCTCCTTAGGGGCCGCCACATGATGGTAAAATAAAGATTCTACAACATCAAGCAATTGTGTTTTCAACTTTAAACACAAATCAAAAGAATTCTCCCATTCCAACTACAAGATTTGGTCCAAAATGACTTAGTCAAAACTGTGAAGAACCCACACTATGCATAATAAACCCTCTCATATATTATAAAATGTATGTTTCTCTTTATATCACCCAGGATAGCCCATTCTCCTTTTCCATTCATTTTCCATTCATTTATACCTTCGCATTTGCAACATTTTTACTCTTTCATAATATTTACAAAAGATCAACTTCTCGAGTATGCAAGGAAATGTAATCATCCAAATTTTAAAATACCTTTACTCAATGAATATTGATTCATTCAATGAGTACTTACCTTGAATCTTCTTGTGGTTGAAATGATCCAACCCTTCTCTCTCGTATTCATTTAAGAATACATTCAAGCCTCTACAGACTTTGTCTCCACTAATTCTTGTTCATCGATTTTTCCGAGTCTTCTCATGCTCATCAGATATATTCTCTCCAACTCTTGTTCAACAAAACTGCATATTTTTCAAAATTTGTAGATCTGTGGGTTATGGCACATGATCTGAACAAAACAATTTATTACGCAGCAATAAAATTCATTCATTACGCAGCAATAAAATACATCAGTATTTTCTTCTCAATTATAGCCAATTCTTTTGATACCTTTTCTATTTTCTGCAGTGATGAAATCCCCACATGGGTAATTGAGATCTCCAGACTCGCATACACTCCACGCGCGTCAGCAATCTCCTCCAATTCTTTGGAATCCATTTGGAAAAACAAACCTACGTAATCCTTAAAGTATCATTGTTGAATATATAACAAGGTAAATCAAGTTCGTTGACTTATTGAGGCCCACTACCAATATGGAGTTTGCTTAAGGAAAAAAAAAAACACTGCAAGCTATTTGAATCCACATCTTCACAAACCACCACAGTAATCAAAGAAAACAAAATACGGTTCTAGCTCTATAAGTTGGAATTTTGTTTTGGGACTGCACTAATCTCCACGCAATTACTATGCCAATATACCCAACAATGTCAACGCAATAACATGCCACTCTGCAATACTGGAAATTCGAACGACACATGCCAAAACATGAAAACATGAACACGATTACTGTGTACACATCTAAATATCATTGCATAGTTTATATTTCTGTTAATAAAGCCGAACACAGGTCTTGCACCATAATCCCACAGACTCTGGGGTTAATGTCTTTACACAGTCTCCTCTTTACTAGAACCATTGTTCATTCCATCAATTTAACAACACCATTATGCGTTATAGCAGTGCGGTGGACTTTCATACCACTGCGAGCACCAATGCATCGTTTGCAGGGTGTCATGCTGTTCCAAATCCTCAAATGCCTGCGTCTATACCGATGCTTATACCTGATACACAGTGATTATATTATAAAAAAAAAATCGAACCATATGTTTCAACTGCTAACGCAGCATCGAGTTCAGTCCACAGTAACTCATCTTCTCCATCGCTTGCGTTCCAACAAGTCTGCACTTCCATACACTTGACAACCACGTCAACGCCGAGAATAATAATGAATGCACAGTTTTTAATATTGATTTACCTCCACTACGTTATTCCCAGCACTCTCCAATGCCACATTCAACATTCAGCTGCTTCTGCACTCAATCCCAACATTTGATTGCCTCTACGCCACCACCATCTCAGTGTTTTACCAAATGGGGTTGCTCCCATTGCACACCTATTCATTAGCTGCCCTTTGCTATTTTGGCATTCATTACACTATCACTATTCGTCTCTACGCACATCTCGACTTGTCTTCAACGCATTCAACCTCGCCAGGCATGTATCTCTGGCTCTGATACCAAATGATGCCAGGATTCTGGGTTAAATCAGATCCTAGCATATAAAAACTCGTGTGCTTCCAACTTGCATTTAAAATCTCAAGAAAACAAACATTTGCAGCTGCTTAAAATGTAAATAAATAAAAGAGAGCTTATACAAACAAAAAATGCTGATATATAATAAGCACAATAAAATTTACAAACTCAAACATCTGGCCTAATATTACAATAAATGACCTTTTGGCTCTCGACCCTTTACAAAAAGCTCTCAACCCCTTTCTCACTCTCTCTGTATTCCTCACTTGTTTTTTCATCCTTACATAATCCTCCTATTTATACATAATTATGAATTGATTTCAATCCACAATTTCCTCCACATAAATCTAAACCAAAATCTAAATTAGATTTATCTTTTTTTGGACTCAACAAAGTCACTTTTATAGAATTTCTAATCCCTAGATTATCTACCTAATTCAACTCCACTCATATCCTTAATTTATGAAAAGAATATTTACAATAATCCTCACTTTACAATTTTCTCTCTTAATTTATTAAAATAAGCAAAATAATTAATAAAATAATTAAAGCACCTCACCTCCTAAATTACACAAATGAATAATGAAAATTTAGCTTTGATGCTCCTACATCAAAACTCCTCCATAGAAACAACAATGGAGAAAGAGAGATATTGTTGATTTACAATATAAGCTTTTAGAGATTACAAAAACGAAAAAGTTTTGGAGGAGAAAAATAGTTCATTATTGAATGATGTAAACAAACTTACAATAGTTTTAGAAGAAGATAAATGATCACCTTCAACCATAAATAAGGAAGTTGGAGACTAATTTGCATTCTATGAGATTTGGAACTAAAACCTAAAGCATAGTCTAACTCTTTTAAGTCTAGGCTCTTTTTGGGAAACATTTTCCAAAAAAAAAAAAAAAAATTGTTAAAATCACATTTGAGCCATATAATCTACATAATACAACTATTCCAAAAAAAATTAAAAACATAAAACCCATTTATATATTCAAAACCACATTTAAAGACACTCACCCAAAAATTATTTTATCAAAATCCAAAAAAACCAAAACATTAAAAAATAAATAAATAAAATTTAAACAAGCCCAAAAACTTAATAAATGTTAGACCCCACCACCACCTCATAAGTTGCAACAACTTTCATAACTAAATAATTAACCCTGAATCAAGAATCATTTTTTTTTTCTTTTTCGAAAAATACTTCTAGTTTATATAGGTGTACCAGGGCACAAAACTATGCAAAAACAAATAACCATATTTGGTTTTACAATTTCACTATTCACGAATTAACAGTCCAGATTTCAGCGGATTTTAACATCAAATAAGAGCATCGATAATTTCTCTTGTTAATCAAGAATCATTGCAAGTCGAATGCAGATCATCTCGTTCACGTCACTAAATCCGTGGGAAGAGCTGTGCAGACCATACAACGAATTACAGGGTGGACGGCTGTTACAAGGTCATTTAATGTTGTGGAGCAGATATTGTTCATAGTTAGATTTAAACAACTTTAAATTTAATGGTAAGTAATATATGTCGCATTCTAATAAAGAGTCGATAGATAGGGAAATAAGCTTTGTCCTATTATAACGTATTTTGAATCAAAAGTTTACACCACAATTTGTTATTAAAATTTTAATTTTTTATTTTTTTAGCTAAAGATTGTTAAAAGATTGAACTAGGTTATCATCAAATTAAATAAAAAATAAAAATAAAAACAAAAAAACAAATTAAATAAAAAATAAAAATAAAAACAAAAAAACAAAAAAACTCGTAATTTCATAAAATATTTTCGATCTTATTAACAAGTTTTCTATTCATTTCATATGCAATGACCATAGAACAGCGAATTACAATGTACATGGCTTTTACAATATACAATATATTCCAATCAAAAGTTTACCCCACAACCAATATTCAGTGCAATATTGACTCATTAATAAATAATTAGCAATGAGTCATTAGCATATAGGCTGGATTTTAGAAAATATATTATATCATCATAAATATATACATTGCATGCATTAATGAATCAATAACAACTTAAATATGGCCAGCTTACACCAAAATCACTGGTTCAGATTCTCATATCTATATGCCATGGGCACACAATGTATCCACTGCCCGTGGTTTTTCTGCATCTAGATTGGCGGCTCGAATAGATAACGCAGCATGCTTATTTTTTATTTGAAACGGCTCCCAGAGATGACGTAAGTATGTTTATTTTTTATTTGGAAAAGGATCTTGACCATAGGATGCGCCGTCACTTCCTCTTTGCCATAATATTCTACTTGTTATATTCTACTTGTTCAACATGTTTATTGCTAGCAATTGCACCGGGGTGCAAGGGAACGCCAGATGGAGAAGATGTGAATCATTTTGTGCTATATGAGGTGTAAAAACTGAATTGTGATTTAAGAGAAGAAAATCTAAAACTGAACAGATAATCATTAATGGTAAGTAGAAATATGATCACCTAAGGTGGAAAGCCTATAGCTATTAATGTCTCGATTCTTTGCACGTTCAAACTATCTATACTGTATACTAATGAAGCAACCTGACGGCATCTCACAAACTGGCCATTCAAATGGCCTGCGAAATTCCCATATTTTATCTGCCTGTCCTTGATGTTATGTATGGGTGGTCAAATTGAGTGTGCTCATTTTGATTTGCAGAAGGCCGAATAGGATGAGCGAATCCATTATCATATGTTGTTTGCCAATAGAACCTTTCAGTTTGTCGAAGGCAGTAAACCCTGCCCGTGTGGTTCATCATCAAGATAAGGTGGAGAATCTGATCAAGTAACCTCTTTAAATAGAAAGTAGAGCTCCTACTTGCCTTTGTAAAATAACGACTAGATTATCTCAAATAATAAAAATTAATCTATTTTATTTTAAAAAAGAGTAAACCAAATGATCAAAGTTTATAATTTGAATTTTAAATATTTATATTTATTTTTTTAAAAATAATAATTTTAATTTAATATTATTAAATTGTAATTTATGTAATTTTATTTTTATTTTATTTTATTTATTAATCTTTATTTTATTTTATTTCTATTTATTTATTTATTTTATTTTTATTTTTTAATTAAGATTTATTTTTATCTATTTTATTTTTAATTTTATTTTTAATATATTTTTTGACATTATCAATGGAGACGAAAAGGTGCATGGGAACTAACACTTTCCCCGCACGCAAGTTCTCCACGGTGCAGTTTACTTGAAATCCCATGGAACCCAGACAAATTTCAACGAATTTTGGGATGTCGGATAAAGATGGTTGAATTGAGGATCTATAAATTAAGCGAGAGGGTCGATCCCCAGAACAAACAAGGAATCATACACAACAGCTTTTGGCATGGCCCCGGAACCTTTAACAAAGCTAGAAATTTGAATGATATAATTCATATAAAATTTGAACAATCATATTTTTATTTGTTTGAGATATGATAGGGTTAAGTTTGATATGGTAGTGCAAACCTATAGTATAGCGCTAACCATGATTTTATAACTTGGTTTCTACGTGAAATTACGAATAAACTGAAGGTCGTGTTGAAATTACGAATAACCGGTTGGGTGTTAGTCTCAACAGTCCCTCCATATGAGCCCTATACAAACTTAAGTCTCGACATAACACTTCAGGTGAGACCTTCCTCATGGAAATTTAAAATATTGACACCTAGAATACGACAGACCCCCTTTGTTGGAGAATAATGTGGCCACGTGTTCTGCTGCATGAGAGTCTATCTCTCTTTCACAATATCTTGCCACCTAACTCAATTTTCCACTTATCACCCGCGGTGCTGTAACTGTGCTGTTTTTTGTTTACCCGTTTCTTATTTTGTTTCCTCTCGTTTTGAGATTTACAATGTCAGTGTCAGATGGAGACTGGTTCTAATCTGGCATTCTAGATCTTACTGACTATACCTTTAACCTTGCAGATAGCATAGCAGGAGGCTGGTGCTTTTCTAGACAATGTTGATCAATTAGGTGCTCAATGTACTGTTATTTCTCTTGGTAGCTGCAATGGCTGCCACTGCTACCTCACCTCCTAAGCCGGTGGATGTGCCATTCCAAAAGAAAACTATGTACCCACTTGGGCTCCTGATCATATCAAGCACATTAATGGGGGGAACGAAGTGCAGCTTTCTCTTGACAAATGGACAGGTAATGCCTAGGTCTTTCGTTATTTATCCGTTCCTTCCACTTTATACGTTTTACTAGTGATGCAGAAGCATTATATCTTTAGCAAATGATTTTTGTTTAGCTGACTCTGAGTTCATAAGCATTTTCAGGATTATTCTCAACATTCTACTTAATCAGTAACATTAAGTCTCAGTACAAGTTTAGAAGTTCAGAGGGATCAAATGTGATTTATGTGTTGAGCATGAAGCCTCACTGCTATTTTCTCTAGTATTTGGCAGGTACTGGCTTCGAATCCAAGGGTAGCTACTTGTTTGGACATTTCAGTATGCAGATAAAAATGGTTCCTGGTGACTCTACAGGTGTTGTGACTGCCTTTTATGTAAGAAATATTCTGTTCTTGTTAACTACTTATTTTGCTATTCAGGTGGCATTTACTTTATAGGGGCTTCAGCCTTCATCATGTGCATTTGATCCTCCTAAAGTTTTTATTTATTTATTTATATTCTTCCATCTCCCTAATGCAAATAGTGTATTGCCTTTGTTTGAACAACTGTCCTCTTAGAACTCTGAACATGATGAAATAGACTTTGAATTCTTGGGCAATAGGTCTGGACAGCGTTACATTCTCCAAACTAATGTTTTCAGTGCAGGAAAGGGGGACAAAGATCAAGACACATATCTGATGTCCCTATCAGAGTTTTCAAGAACAACAAGGATTTAGCAGTGAGGTATCCATTCAACCAGCCCATGAAAATATATTCATGCTTGTGGAATGCTGATGACTGGGCTACAAGGGGTGGGCTGGAGAAGACAGACTGGAGCAAGGCACCCTTTGTTGCATCATACAAGGGATTCCACGTGGATGGGTGTGAGGCCTCTATGTCTCACTCTGCTTGTCCAACTTTAGGCCGTCGATGGTGGGATTAGAAAGCCTTTGATGACCTTGATGGACAACAATGGAGGAGGCTGAAGTGGGTTCGTGATAGGTACACCATATACAACTACTGCACTGACAGAGTGAGGTATCCTATGATGTTTGCTTACCAGATGTGCAGCTTAATTATTTGCAGTCTCTGAAGGCTCTGTCATGACTTAACTTAGGATTAATCTTCCGCAGAGACAGTATCCAATCGATTTGGTATTGTTTCGAATACGAAACTCTAGTTTAGTTTACACGTTTAGGAGGTTACAAATGTTCCAATTATTATAAAGTTGGCAAGAAAACCGAACTTTTGAAGAAAAAATCATATTGACAGCGTTGTTGTATGCTTTAGAAAAATAGTGCGCTTTGAAGTTAGAGTTTCACATTGTAGTCTTTTGTTACTAAGACCATTTGCGTCTATAATATTTTGTGCAATAATTCTGCAAATGCTGCAAGCAAAAAAAGAAGTTAAATATTAGCATGTGTTTGACATGTTGAATTGTGAAATGCAGGTTTCTTAAAACGTAAAGGTTTTCAGACTCATTATCCTGTATTAATGTGTGTATATACTTTTTAGATGGTCCCTAGTTTCAGTCATTATTGATAGTTTATACAGAAGAAATTTTAGGCTATTGTGGGTCATTAGTCCCAAATTCCATGACAGATAAGCACTGGTTAATTTGTAATAATTTTTTAACTGTCTTTCAGTTTTGTTTTATCATGGGAGAGACCCCGAGGATGGAACCTTCAACCTCTGACTACTACTGCCAAGCAAAAATCTCAACATATTTTACTCGCGTAAAATGGAATGAAGCCTCTGCGTCTGAAAGGGAATGTAGTCTGGACTTTAGTAGGTCTCCAGTGATTACACCTAACGTGTTCTTTAAGGGGGAATTTCTTTGAGCAAATTAATGGCGGATGACAGAATGGCGCATGAAATAAAGTCTCTGGCAACACGTCAGCCATGGCAGTGCAGATAGGGCACGTCACCTGGTGCCCCTATAGCTAAGCGAAGCGGTTGTTCAGACGGTGGATACGACAGACATGTGGCAAAATTTGATTCGCGTGAAGGGCGGTACGATATTTCTCCACTGGCACACCTCCGCCTCTACCGCCGCCGCAAACACCACCACCGTAGCCGCGTAAGCGTATAAACAGCCAACATTTGTCAGATTTTGATTTTCCTGAAGGGCGATAACAAACGCTTTCTATTGGCTGGGGTGAACAGTGTTTGCTCACCCCAAGCCCGCAAAGAAAACGCCTCCGGCGTAACAAGACTTCGTTGAATTGAACTGATCGTGTACATATATTTTAATGAGCTGATGTGTGTATCAGTTACCAATCGCTTTCGTTCCATTTTGAAAGTATGAATTAGTTTTTAACAAAATCATTTTTATTAATTTGAAAAAAGCTTTATAAATATTAAAAACTTTTAAATATCATTTATATTATCAACTGAAAAACATTCACAACTGCCCGATAAAAGTTGTAATTTAACTATAGTCTCATGTGGGGTCCATGAGAGTCGATCGGGGGCGCGGGCGCGGGCGACTGTCATTAGTTTCAAAATAGAACTCAATATGACATTTATCGGAGAGCGCACATTTGTGGGAGATGACATCTATTTTCTTGTGCAGAAGATTGTTGGCCGAGTTTTACAGGAGTTTGCTGTCGGAGAACGAGCTTCTACACGATGCCATAGCTTCTTTAGCACACAGAACCGCCCAGTTTTCCCCGGTAAATTGCCAAACCCCCGATCTTTGCTGTATATTTTGCTTTCCATACCATAAGTCTTTGTTGTATGCTTTTCTTTCCATACTGCAATTGTAGTGCAGTGCTATTAAATGTAATGTCAATTATTTTTCATGGTGTTTGTGTAATAAGGGTTAGTATTGTGGCATTTATTTTTTTTACACATTTTCAGGTTAGCTTGACGGGACATCCATCTCCTCTGGCAACTGGCAACCAATTTTCATCTCGGTTCCAGATATATCACTGTGTTTTATTCGTCTCGGTTTCCAGATATATCGCTATGTTTTATTCCCCACTCGACAGTCTCGGGTTCATTGCTGCATTTTCTCTTTGAAGTTTCCTTTCCATCTTGATCTCTACATGTTACCAGGTGAGCAGACTCTTTATGCATATCATCAATATTGAAGATTCCCCTTCCACGCCATGAGAATTATTCTTTACTCTCTCTTTTTTTCTTTTACCAGTGAATTTCACCCCTGCTTTTTTCTGCATTTCTAGGAGATGGGAATCTACTTTGTTAAACAACCGACCAGTGAATTTTGCCCCTGAATTCTCATCTTGCTTCTTCGTATAATGGTGATTACTTTAGATCAAATTTCTCTACCCTATGACTAATTATACATTATAGATTTGTTTCTGGAACAAGGTTTTGGTGTCATGGCATTTAATTTTTGTTTCTGGAACATGGTTTTGGTGTCATGGCATTTAATTTTTCTTCTGGGATTCTGTAACCGAGTCCAATTTAGAATTTCAATTTTTAGTTGATTGGTTTATCATTAATTTTTATGCGCATGTTCAGGTTTCTTTGACAGGATATGGAGTGAACTGGGGCAGGAGAAAAGGAAAGCGCACAGGTCAGAAAGGCAGGAGGACAGACTGACGTGACTTGGAAGGTGGAAGGGCCAGAGGTGAGTCAGATCCATTCGAAATTCACCCTTGATAATTACCAGCACATTAAAATGAAAGAGTCGTATTGACTGATAAATGAAACCCTGTTTGTGATTTCTATGGCTTATACCATCCTTGGCAACATTCTTACTGTTCATATTAGTTTTGGCATTATCCTGGCTGGCTCATACACATTATGTAAACGGATGATGAAATTCCTAAACTCTCTGTGTGTAGCCTCTACCGCCGCCGCGCACACCTCTGCCTCTACCGCCGCCGCAAACACCACTGCCGTAGCCGCGTAAGCATATAAACAGCCAACATTTTCTAGATTTTGATTTGCTCGAAGGGCGATAACAAACGCTTTCTATTGGCTGGGGTGTATAGTGTTTGCTCACCCAAAGCCCGCAAAGAAAACGCCTTCGGCGTAACAATGTGGAAAAGGCGCATAATATTCTCCTCCATGTTTATTTTTAATTTGGAAAAGATGCATAATTTTCTACTTGGTCAGCATGTTTAGTTTTTAATTTGGAAAAGGCACTTTATCTTAGGGTTTGTTGTTATTTCTTTTGGGTTATGGATATTTTTTAATTGCAATTTTTTTATAAATTATGCAAAATAATATTTATGAGGTGTAGATTAATTAGTTTGTGTGAGGTTTAGTTTTTATCAAATTTAATTTTTATGAAGAGGAATTGAAGATGAGAGTCACTTTTGGGGGAATTAAACTATCCTAAGGGGTGTCCAAGCTCAACCGAGCTTAGACAAATCTTGGTGATAACTTTCCAATGGTGGACACATTATTCTTCCATCCAACATTAGGGATGGCCCCAGCCTAGGCTCAGCCTAGCTCGGAAAAAACAAACAAACAAAAAACCAAAAAACCTACTTTCATGGGGAGAGATTGAAGATGGGAGCCACCTTTAGGGAAATTAAACTATCCTAAGGGGCATCCAAGCTCGATCGAGCTTAGAAAA
Source organism: Pinus albicaulis (assembly GCA_034641835.2). Lineage (NCBI taxonomy): Eukaryota > Viridiplantae > Streptophyta > Pinopsida > Pinales > Pinaceae > Pinus > Pinus albicaulis. The sequence continues at coordinate 1,006,291,263 of CM076574.1, forward strand.
TCCTGGTGATAGCATCCCACTGGTGGGCACATCGTCCTTCCATCCAACATTAGGGCTGGCTCCGGCCTAGGCTCAGCCTAGCTCGGAAAAAATAAAAAAAAACCTACGCGAAAGACTCTTTCATTATTATAACAAAAGTTTTGCCTTTTCATTTTTATTAAAGTATAAAAGTGGTCGTTGTTTTCATTTATATAAAGTTTCTATTTACAAAATAGGGGTGGCATATTTTATCTAAAATATCTTAAATTTGTTTCTTTTACTTTCTAGTTTGTTTTTTATCTAAAACATTTTAAAGTTGTTTATTTTACTTTCTAATTTGTGTTTTCTTATTGACTTGGCGTCGTTGGTGACTTGGGGTTGTGTGACATTGTGATATTTCACTTTTACAGTTTTCTTAGCCTAAATGTACTTTGTTCGGACTATGTTTCATTCATATGACTTCATCTTGTAGTTTGTCTCACCTTCTTCGTGTAGATTCTAATTTTAGTCAAGTTGATGCTGTTATGTTTGGCCTTTTCCCCTCCCATTATTTATACTAGCCTATTGGGGCATGTGAACGGTCATGTTTCTTAGTCTACACCAAGTTGACCCTCCACATTCTTTAACTCGACTCTTTGTCCTCCAAATGGTTGTGTCCATTCCACTCAAAAGGGTATTATACCGACTCATCAATGATTGCGCGAATGCGCCCAAGGCATCACCAATACACTTTCATTAGAGTTGAAAAAAGGCAATGTCATAAACCAACCATATTTATGATCAAATCTAACATCCATAAATCTAAATATATGTAATTAAGAAGATAAAACGTAACACCAAAATACTTCACCACGTCAATATAGATCCAACATGCATTGTCCCATGCATCACCCTATTGCAACCAAAATGTTGCATCCATTGTGGCTACAACACTTCACTCTCATGCATCCCCTTATCTGTCATCTGATGTGAATACCACAATAGATAGTGCAATGAATGTTACCCCATAGTACCTTGTACAAATAAGTGTTCCACCTACTACTAAATCAACCATTACATTAGTTATCCACCCATAAATATTTCAATTGGCCCCAAAAAAATAATGAACCGCGAACTAACTAATATCATCCTTACGTTAAGAAACTATTTTCATCCTTATATATCTCCAATACTCTTTTGAGATTGAAATATATGCATCATAATTTTTCCATAAGTTTCGTTTCATACTTAAATATGGAAGACATCCTACTAATAATTTTAAAATTCTTTCTAAATTGAAGATCAATTACAACTCATATTAAAAAAAAAATTATGCCTTGGTGCACGCTAAAAGAGTGAAGACATTATATTTCTTAGTAAAGGAAACCATCCTTTCACTAATCAACATCCTCTTGTTTCTTAAACTCTCAATCTAAACTATAGTAACAACATCATGGATGGGTATTTTACATTGATTATTTATATATATAACTTAAAACTTATTCGATATCTTGAAGGATTTTGTCTCTCTTATCTCTTTTTTCCTTTAACTATTAGATTACCTAAATAATACATATAATAAAATTATCATTATCATAAATATTTTAAAAGTCTTATTTTTCTGTAAACATCATTCTTCATTATTAAATTAAGTCACATAAAATAGAACAAGTATGAATAAAATGTATCTGTTTTCCATAAAGAATTTTTTCATTATTAGATTATGTCATATAGAGAAAGAAAGGTTATCTATATATATATATATATATATATATATATATATATATATTTCTTTTTTATTTTTTCAAAATATAATTTTTTAATATTTTGATTTTATTTTTTTTAAATAAAAATTTCTACTATTTTAAAAATATCAATTTAATAGCATTTTGAGATGTACCTTGATATACAATTTCATCATATTATTGTTAGAAACAAAAAAAATTGGTTAGATTCAACTTTTAACCAAACAAAAATAATTAGATTTAAAATTTATTATAAAAGAATACTTAACTTAAGAAGTGCTAAGTGTGAGAGAGAGTCTTCATGGTCTTAGAGGAAACAAAGTTATATACTATTTGTAAGGGATTTGAAATGTCTCTAACAATTTTGTTGAGGTTTACTGGTTGTGGCAAGGTTTGTTAGTTGCAAAGGAAGAAGGTGTCATGTCAATGATAGTTTTAGAAAATTTTGTGCTAGTAATCAAAGCAATTATTGATCAAGCTAACAATGGGATAATTTCTTGAAATCCTTCATTTATTGAATTAAACAATCTCTTCCTCAATTTAATTAGGTCTTGTTTTACCAAATAAAAATGGATTCGAATAGTGAAAGAGACCACTGTGCGAAGATGTTCTCCTCCTTAGGCCTTTGGAGTATGTTTGGTCTAAAATGCGGATGCAAATTAGAGTTTCATTTACTGTCAATCTGGGTAAGTAAACTTCGAGGATCATCCAATATATATGGACTTAGAGACAAAATAAACTAAGCTAGGTGAAGAAATGCCAAAGCTCCCTTACAGGAGGTTGTTCATTAGGATCTCCAACACCTATTTAGTTATTTAATCAAAATGAAATCTAAAGACATTGTGATAAGTGTAAGAAATATTAAGGCTCCCTTACAGGAGACTGTTTGGTCTAAAATGCGGATGCAAATTAGAGTTTCATTTACCATCAATCTGGGTAAGTAAACTTCGAGGATCATCCAATATATATGGACTTAGAGACAAACTAAACTAAGCTAGGTGAAGGAATGCCAAAGCTCCCTTACAGGAGGTTGTTCATTAGGATCTCCAACACCTATTTAGTTATTTAATCAAAATGAAATCTAAAGACATTGTGATAAGTGTAAGAAATATTAAGGCTCCCTTACAGGAGACTGTTCATTAATATTTCTAATCATCTTAATCAACAAACTATTTAAACTAATGAAATTAAAGCAATTAAATTTAATTCCAATTGATTGCATGAAATGTTAAAGCTCTCTTACAAGAGACTATTCATTTATATCTCAATCATATAAATCAGAAACTTAAACCAATGAAATCAAACATTAAATAAAAAATTAGATTCATTGAAGGAAACATTATTACTTTCTTACGAAAGGTCATTCGTTAATATTCCAAGCATATGAACCCAATAATTTTATCTAATGAAATTCACAAACAACATAAAACAAAAGCTTACTAAAATAAAAGTGTACTTGCTAGGCAATGGGGATCCTTCCAAGGATTCACAAGCACACAAAACGAAAAGTCAAATGTAGAGAATCAAAGAAGCTCCGTCTTATTTATCATCAATTGCAAATTGCAATTGCCACCATTACATTGATTCTCCAATTTAACTTCTCACTACCAACCTATAAAATACTAAGATTACAAATCAAGATTACAAAAATGAAGATTACAAATGAAGGAGATAACACTCCTATTTATACAAAAGCTATGATAACAAACTCATAAATGTAAATCTACTATTCCCTCCTTTGACCCACATATTTCTCAACCAATGGTGACACATAACCCTATCCTCCATGATCTCCTCCATGAGGTCCATGATCTCTCAAATTCGAATTTGAACATAGAGTGCCACATAAGGGTGCCTAGGAAGCTTCTTTTGTACCTACACATGTCAAAAAACTCATTCTAATTGTTAGGTATAAGTATAAGCATATTATTTTCTAAAGTTTAACCACAAATCCACTTAAAAATGTTAAGAATTAATAAACTTTGGAAAATCATAGTTATAACCCAATGATGAGGTAAATGTAATGATGTGGAGGTGGAATGAAGGTGACATGAAGGTAATATGGAAGTAATGTGAAGGTATTGGTGAATAATGGAGTGAGAATAGGGACTATTTTGAGACCCAACAGAATATTAATAAAATAATGGGTTTCATGGCCATAGCATAATCCCTTAATTAAATTAGTGAACAACTAATTGCCCTCATTTTAATACAAAAACTTCAATTCAACAACTAGAGGTAATATGTGAAGGATGATAGGTTGTAGTCTTCACAAATCTGACATTTGGTATGGAAATCCTCCTTAGTGGTTGATGAATGTAGAGGAATGCATCCTCAAATACAATACGAGATAATGCCAACTCATCACCTCAACTAGTGTTGTTATTTGGTTGACTTGGTATGGATCTTGTGGAAGTGGGCATCATGGAATTATATAAGCAAAGACCCTGGGGAACATAACCACACATATACAAAAGTCATCTTCTATATATACATTTCTGCATTTGTGTGACTTCCTTATACACACGCTTCCATATATATATGAATATACAAAATTTGTGCATATATGAAAGATGACTTCCATATATGCACAAGTTTTTTTATATGCATATAGATATGGAAGTGCTCATATATGGAAGTCACACATGTGTAAATGCAAGTGAATATAGAAAGAAGTTTGGGGAAGCTTGGTAGGGAGATTCTTGGATTTGGAAGTGGTTACAGTGGATCCAAGAAGGTGTTGGGCATGTGGTGGTTTGGACACATTACTAGACATGGTTTTAGGCTTGGGCATGGAGGGCTAGGGAACATGTGGAGGTTCCTTGACTAGGAAGTTGGGGAACTCCTCTGTCATTATTTACCAATGTCTAGGGTTCTAGTGACAATAAATGGATATATATTCACGGTTTTTGGTCGCATATTGATGGATTCGACCTCACTTCAAAAAAACTAACCCTTGGCTTTTTCAAATACTCCTTGCTTCTAGACAAAAACAGAGAGGAAACCAAATTTGCGACAAGGCTCTATTGATTCAAATCTTAAGGGGAAACTTTTTTTGAGCCTCTGATCTAACTTGACTCTATGAATTAAGAAAACAATTTGACAAGGATTGCAAGGAATTCACAAAAGGGATAAAAAAAATTACATAGGGGATTTATTGAAGTTTTAATAAACACAATCCACACTGCAAATTTTTTTATTACACACAAAAAATCCAACTTTTTAATTAATCTGAAGCTTCAATAATACATTTGGGATTCAGCTAGATCCTTGAGAATAAGATCAGATGGGCCAATTTTGGCTTTGGATCAAGCTTCGAGCTCTCCTCTAACAAATTAACAAAATACAAACTCTCCATATTTTCGTAAGCCACAAACACTATACTCAGCAATTTTATCATCAAATATTTCCATATTGCAAGATTTTCAATGAGTTTAAACTGGATCCTACTAAAACCCTCCGATCTTAAAACATTTAAGCCATTTTCATTGTGGATCGCTCAAATAATATTGAGGAATAGACTGTAACTGGTCAAAGCAACTCCAAAGGATCCCTTATACAAACTCTAGTGTAACTATTCCCTTTACAATTACGCTTGGATCTTGATACGCGTTAAGACCTGCAATTGATCTTGTCACATAAATTAAAATGTTAATTTCGAACCAATAGAAACTTCGCTCCAAATTTCATTTAATCACTTCAGTAGTACCTGAAAACCACTCCGATGGAAACATAACCATGCTATATAACCATGCTATTTATATTAATAGGAGGATGCAACTACATTCTTGGACTCCTTTCCCACGATTTCAAAATTTCATTGTCGTTCCCATAATTTGTAAACAAATTTTCATTATCGTACCTTAATCTCAAAACATGGAGTGGATGGTACAACAAATGAAGTTCATTTAACGTGGGAGATGGACGTTGCCAAAGACAATATGGGTGGTCATAGGCCGAACAAATTCTTATATCGAGGTAGCCAAAACGTAAACTTGAGAAATTGCATGGCTATGTGTCGCATGAATATTTTCCCAGTCCCTGTTGGGTGTGTAGGAGTATGGTGAAGTACGGTCATGCCTGGTCGTGTCTACATGGGTACCTGATAGGATAGACTCCCCTTAAAGGCGAGTCTGTATAATCGATAGGCTTTGCCATTCAAACATCAACCTTACTGCACCATTTCATAAACGACCATACAACCACCTGCAAATCAATCCATATCATTTGCACTACAACCACCGTTTGCATTAGGACAAGTCTAAATAGAGGTGGAGCAATTGTTTCGAGAGTCAAAATTTCTTGGAGTTTGGGCAAATAAAATTCAAAAAAATTAGCAGTAACAGTGTTTGAATCATGTTTTTTTATGGTATAAATAGATTCAACATCATCAAAAATCTCTAACACACTCGAAATCTTGAAATTTAACAACTACAACCTGAATTTACAACAATTCCTGCCAACTTTTATTAAAATCTTACCAAATGTCCATAATTTTCAGAACTAAAAAGCAATTTTCAAAACTAAAAAGCAAACTAGTTAAACATCATGTTTGCATTAACAGTGCAGTCTTCCACCCTACAAATCCACCGTGTACGAGATGGTCGTACTTCCTAGCTAATGTGTCCATATAGACCCTGGTTATGTTTCAATTGTACCATACAAACACAATATGACTTATGACTTTCTAATAGTCCCAAATTCAAATCATAAAATTGAAAAGGCAAGGTCATCTGACAGGTTTTGAAGACTAGGCACAATAAATTAATTGACACAGCGTTACTCAATGTCATTAATTCCTTTCAAACATATCTATTATTAAGTTTTATTTAAAAGTGATTTTGTAACAGATATATATATATATATATATATATATATATTATATATATATATATATATATATATATATATATTATATTAAAAAGCAACAAAGGAAAAGTATATAATTTTTTTATATTAATAAGTAAGAAGGATTATTTAATAAAAGTATACCAGGGAGTTTTTAAGGATTGAGGTGTACAAAAGAAAGTTTTGAAATATATAAAAAAAAGCATTATAAAAATAATACTTAAGTTATTAGTGCTAAGTTAAAAAAAAAAATTATAGTTATCCATCACTACTATTTAGAATTAAGGGGATTTTTGAAGGAAAAAATATTACTATTTCTATCGCTTCACTAAAGATAATAATTATACAAGCCTTGAATTTGTTGACCAATTGGTGATTCCCTAGCCAAATATAATTAAAAAATTAGGCTGCTAGGACACAAAACAATATGACATAACCGATTTATAATTAAACATTGGGGATTATATATTTACATCACAATTCTCTGTTAAATTTGTGTGGAGCAATCAGGGTGACATTAATTTGGGTTCACCCTGGATGGAAACACTAGGGCCCTTCATCATAAATACAAAGAAGTTTCTGACTTTTATATTGAAGCCAAATTCAATAACACCAAAAGAACATTGGTTTTAGAAGAAAAAGAGGCAATCCTCAAGAGAAAAGTAAGGGAGTTGGAAACACCCTTGGATTCCATCCTTAAGGATCCAAACTCCTCCATAGAAACACCAATGGAGAAAGAGAGATATTGTTGATTTACAATATAAGCTTTTAGAGATTACAAAAATGAAAAATTTTTGGAGGAGAAAATTAGTTCATTATTGAATGATTAAACAAACTTACAATAGTTTTAGAAGAAGATAAATGATCATCTTCAACCATAAATAAGGGAGTTGGAGACTAATTTACATTCTATGGAATTTGAAACTAAAACCTAAAATATAGTTTAACTCTTTTAAGTCTAGGTTCTTTTTGGAGAACATTTTCCAAACAATTTACCCTAAATTAAAAATAAATAAATAAATAAATCACATTTAAGCTATATAATCTACATAATACAATGATTCCAAAAAATTTAAAAACATAAAATTCATTTATATATTCAAAACCACATTTTTAAGAGTTTCACCCAAAAATTATTTTATCAAAATCCAAAAAAGCCAAAACATTAAAAAATAAATAAATAAAATTTAAACCAGCCCAAAAACTTAATAAATGTTAGACCCCACCACCACCTGATAAGTTGCAACAGCTTTCATAACTAAACAATTAATCCTGAATCAAGAATCATTGCAAGTTGAATGCACATCATCTCGTTCATGTCACTAAATCCGTGTGAAGGGCTGTGCAGACCGTTCAACGAAGTACAGTGTGGACGGCTGTTACAACATATTCAGAGTTAAAAGTTTACACCACAATTTGTTATTGAAATTTTAGTTTTTTAATTTTTAGCTACAAAATTGTTGAAATGTTGAGCTAAGAAAAAACTGAATTAAAAAAGAAGAAGAAGCTCAATCTCATAAAATATTTTTAATTTTATTCACATATTTCCTATTCATTTCATATATACAGATCATTAAACAACTAATTACACAACTAATTACAATGTACATAGCTTTTACAATATACAATATATTCCAATCAAAAGTTTACCCCACAACCAACATTCACTATAATATTGACTCATTAATAAATAATTAGCAATGAGTCATTAGTAGATAGGCTGGATTTAAGCAAATATATTATCTCATTATAAATATATACATTGCACGCATTAATGAATCAATAACAACTTAAATATGGCCAATTTACACCTCCTCAATCACTTAAAGACTAAAACAAATATTAATATATATATTTTTTTTATTTTTTATTTTATTTTAAATATAATTTTTTAATATTTTGATTTTTTTTTTAAATAAAAATTTATACTATTTAAAATATCAATTTTAATAGCATTTTAGAATGTATCTTGATATACAATTTCATCATATTATTGTTAGAAACAAAAAAATTGGTTAGATTCAACTTTTAACCAAATAAAAATAATTAGGTTTAAAATTTATTATAAAAGAATACTTAGCTTAAGAAGTGCCAAGTGAGAGAGAGAGTCTTCATGATCTCATAGGAAACAAAGTTATATACTAATTGTAAGATATTTGAAATGTCTCTAACAATTTTGTTGAGGTTTACTTCTTGTGGCAAGGTTTGTTAGTTCCAAAGGAAGAAGGTGCCATATCAATGATAGTTTTAGAAAACTTTGTGCTAGTAATCAAAGCAATTATTGATCAAGCTAAAAATGGGAGAATTTCTTGAAATCCTTTATTTATTGAATCAAACAATCTCTTCCTAAATTTAATTAGGTCTTGTTTTACCACATAAAAAGGGATTGGAATAGTGAAGCACACCATTGTGCGAAGATGTTCTCCTCCCTAGGCCTTTGGAGTATTAATAAAATAATGGGTTTCATGGTCATAGCATAATCCCTTAATTAAATTAGTGAACAACTAATTGCCCTCATTTTAACACAAAAACTTCAATTTAACAACTAGAGGTAATATGTGAAGGATGATAGGTTGTAGTCTTCACAACTATGACATTTGGTATGGCAATCCTCCTTAGTGGTTGATGAATGTAGAGGAATGCATCCTCAAATACAATACGAGATAATGCCAACTCATCACCTCACCTAGTGTTGTTCTTTGGTTGACTTGGTATGGCTCTTCTGGGAGTGGGCATCATGGAATTAGACAAGCAAAGACACTGGGTCAATTCAAACACTTGGGTGTGAGATTTTTTCTTCTTTGTTTTAGAAACAAACTCATTCATTTTCTTGCATTTGCATCTGCACTCAAACACCACACACTCACTTAGGAATCATAGGGGAACATAACCACACATATATGCAGAAGTCATCTTCTATATATTCACTTACATTTGTGTGACTTCCATATACACACGCTTCCATATATATGTAAATATATAAAACCTGTGCATATATGAAAGATGACTTCCGTATATGCACAAGTTTTTTATATGCACATAGATATGGAAGTGTTCATATATGGAAGTCACACATATGCGTAAATGCAAGTGAATATAGAAAAGTAGTTTAGGGAAGCTTGGTAGGGAGATTCTTGGAGTTGGAAGCGGTTACAGTGGATCCAAGAAAGGTGTTGGCCATGTGGTGGTTTGGACACATTACTAGACATGGTTTTAGGCTTGGGCATGGAGGGCTAGGAAACATGTGGAAGTTCCTTGGGACTAGGAAGTTGGGGAACTCCTCTGTCATTCTTTACCAATGTCCAAGGTTCTAGTAACAACAAACGGATATATATTCACGGTTGTTGGTCGCATATTGATGGATTCAACCTCACTTCAAAAAAACTAACCCTTGCCTTTTTCAAATACTCCTGGCTTCTGGAAAAAAACAAAAAAGAACCCAAATTTGCGACAAGGTTCTATTGATTCAAATATTAAGGGGAAACTTTTGAATTAAAAGATCAATTTGACAAGGAAATTACATAGGGGATTTATTGGAGTTTTAATAAACACAGACCACACTGCAATTTTTTTTATTACACAAAAAAAAATTCCAACTTTTTAATTTCTCTGAAACTTTGATAAATACAATTTTTTTTATTACACACACAAAAAAAATCTAACTTTTTAATTTCTCTCAAACTTTGATAAATACATTTGGTATTCATCTAAATCCTTGAGAATAGGATCAGATAAAACAATTTTTTCTTTGGATCAAGCTTCGAGCTCTCTTTTAACAAAATACGAACTCTACAGATTTTCGTAAGCCACAAACACCGTACTCACCAATTTTATCATCAAATATTTCCATATTGCAAGATTTTTATCAAGTTTAAACTGGATCCTACTAAAACCCTCCGATCTTAAAACATTTAAGCCATTTTCATTGTGGATCGCTCAAATAAGATTGAGGAATAGACTGTAACTGGTCAAAGCAACTCCAAAGGATCCCTTATACAAACTCTAGTGTAACTATTACCTTTACAATTACGCTTGGATCTTGATGCATGTTAAAACCTACAATTGATCTTGTCACAAAAATTAAAATGTTAATTTCGAACCAACCGAAACTTCGCTCCAAATTTCATTTAATCACTTCAGCAGGACCTGAAAACCACTCCGATGGAAACATAACCATGCTATTTATATTAATAGGAGGATGCAACTACATTCTTGGACTCCTTTCCCACGATTTCAAAATTTCATGGTCGTTCCCATAAATTGTAAACAAAATTTCATTATCGTACCTTAATCTCAAAACATGGAGTGGATGGTACACCCAAAGAAGTTCAACAAAATTTCATTATCGTACCTTAATCTCAAAACATGGAGTGGATGGTACACCCAAAGAAGTTCATTTAACGTGGGAGATTTTTTTTTCAGGAAATTTAACGTGGGAGATGGACGTCGCCAAAGACGAGATGGGTGGTCATAGGCCGAGCAAGTGCTCATATCGAGGTAGCCAAAACGTAAACTTGCGAAATAGCATGGCTATGTGTCGCATTAATATTTTCCCAGCCCCTGTTGGGTGTGTAGGAGTATGGTGAATTATGGTCATGTCCACATGGGTACCTGATAGGATAGTATAATCGATAGGCTTTGCCATTCAAACATCAACCTCACTGCACCATTTCATAAACGACTATACAACCACCTGCAAATCAATCCATATCATTTGCACTACAATCACCGTTTGCATTAGGAGAAGTCTAAGGAGGTGGAGCAATTGTTCGAACCGTCGCTGGATTTTAGACAAATAAAATTTAAAAAAATTAGCAATAACAGTGTTTGAATCATGTTTTTTTTGGTGGAAATAGATTTAGCACCATCAAAAATCTCTAACACACTCAAAATCTTGAAGTTTGACAGCTATAACTTGGATTTACAACAATTCCTGCCAAATTTTATTAAAATCTTACCAAAATGTCCATAAAACTAAAAACAATTTTCAAAACTAAAAAGAAAACTAATTAAACATCATGTTTGCATTAACAGTGCAGTCTTCACCCAACAAATCCACCGTGTACGAGATGGTCTTACTTCCTAGCTAATATGTCCATATAGACCCTGGTTATGTTTCAATTGTACCATACAGACACAATATGACTTATGACTTTCTAATAATCCCAAATTCAAATCATAAAATTGAAAAGGCGAGTTCATTTGACACGTTTTGAAGACTAGCCCCAATAAATTAAGTGACACAACGTTACTCCATGTCATTAATTCCTTTCAAACATATCTATTATTAAGTCTTATTTCAAATTGTTTTATATTATATATATATATATATATATATATATATATATATATATATATATATATATATATATATATATATATATATATATATATATATAATTACTTTTAAATTGAGTAAAAAGTAACAAAGAAAAAATATATAATTTTTTTATAGAAATAAGTAAGAAGGATTATTTAATAAAAGTATATCAGGGAGTTTCTGAAGGATTAAGATGTATAAAGAAATTTTTGAAGTGTATAAAAAAAGCATTATAAAAATAATACTTAAGCTACGAGTGTTAAGTTTTAAAGAAAAAATTTATAAATTTTCAACCAAAGGAAAAAGGGGTTAATTATTCAAGAGAAAGAAATAGATTCTATAATTAAGGAGAAAATAAAACTTTCTAAATTTTCATATAGCTATCCATCACTACTATCTAAAATTAAGGGGATTATTGAAGGAAAAACTATTACTATTTTCATCGCTTCACTAAAAATAATAATTATACAAGTTTTGAATTTGTTGATCAATTGGTGATTCCAGAGCCAAATATAATTAAAAAATTAGGCTGCTAGGACACAAAACAATATGACATAACCGATTTATAATTAAACATTGGGGATTATATATTTAAATCACAATTCTCTGTTAAATTTGTGTGGAGCGATCAAAGTGACATTATTTTGGGTTCATCCTAGATGGAAAGACTAAATACAAAGAAGTTTTTGACTTTTTACTAAAACAAGAAAAAAATAACATTGCAAGATTTTACATTGAAGCCAAATTCAATAACACCAAAAGATATTACAGATATCTCAAAGGTAATCCTTTAAAAACATAAAAAATCAATGCAAGAAGTTGACAAAATTATCGCAGACAAAAATGAACAAATTTCGCATCTTAAGCACTACATTGAAAAATTACTTACACAAATTAAGAAACTTAAGAAGGATAAGGAGTTGTTGGGAAAAAAAGTACCACAACTTATTGAGGGAGAAGTATTGAAATCTTCAAATGTGAAAATGTGAGTTGAGAAAAAAGAAAAGAATATAGTTCCAATCAATATCACAAATCAAGAAGGTGCCAAACCAATTGAAGTGAAAACATTGTTAGATATTTGTCTACAAACAACAGAAATTCCAAGTGTACTTACTAATAAAATCTCATTAATTAATGATACAACATCAATGCATAAAGAAGATAAAACTTCAAAAGAAAACCAGCAAAAAACTACTAAGACATTTATCGACATCATAATCAGAAGAGTTGCTACATTAACTAGTCTAAGTATCAACATCAATCAAAAGGAAAACAATTAATGTATTTTCTAAAGAATATTGATACTAGTCTTATCAAGTCATGATAATAATTCACCTTGGAAAGTTTAAAAGTGCAAAATTCCACAAAATATTGAAATATGATGGTTATATCATTTCGCAGTTCGACAATTTTTCTCAACACTCAGAAGTTCATATCATCTTGTATCATCGAAGATGATAGTTCCAAGAATTAGGAAAGACACGAAGACATTATAAGACAAAAAAAATATCAAGCCTTTTCATCAATATGCTTTGAGGACAAAACATTTCTAAAAGGGAATGGAAGGTTATGAACATAAATAACATAAAACAATATAAATAATAAATAATAAATAATTATTAGTATTAACGGAAGACATGATTCTCGAAACTAGTAAGATTGTTGGGGGTGCACTAGAAGGAGTGATGGAGGGAACAAGGTGTGTGTTTAGGGTTTGCACAACAGGGATATTTTGTAGGGTCGTTTATGGCATGGGAAGGAGGCGCAAGTCTCCCAAGCCTTGCTGCCATTATCAACCTTGGAAACTAATCGTGTCTAGGAGGAGGAGAAGGTGACCATCATTTTCCTGTAGGCCATGGATTGAAGGTCTGCTACCAGTCTCCTTTAGTGGATCGCGAAACTTACAAGAGGAAAATTCGTTGTGTGATCCAGTTAGACATCAAATAGAATCCTTGAATAGTTTTCATATTTTTTTTAAGCAACCCGATGGAAAATTGATTCCGTTGTGGGCTCAAAAGGATGTGAGATTAGGGGAATTAAAACAATATTTGGAGGATCACGTCGGCATTCCAACCAATCTCGATAGAAGTGAATTATAGAAAAATGAATCCGGAATCACAGACTCGATGGGTGGTGGGCAAGCATTAGTTGTTAAACAAATGTTAGGAGATCCCGATGAATAGGCCCGAGGCATCAACACAATGCCTCCTTTTTGAAGGCAAGAAACTCCATAACCAAGCTCAATTGCAGGATCATGGAATTTGCCAGGATTCAACCTTTTTTCTTATTCTAAGTTTATATGGAGGGGAAATTGGCTTCAGGGCTTAGGCTTCTTCTTCATCCTTCAGGGAGGTGGCGAAAGGGAAGGGTCTAGAGTAGTCAGATCAGGTAGAAAATATTTTGGGTCCATATATAGTGGAAAAATCAGAGGAGATGCCATCCCTAAAAGTCTAGAATCCGTAGGTAAACTCACTTTTCTTCGAACTTCATTTCAATGCTATAATTTGCAGATTCAATGGAGTTTCGCCAAAATCAGATTCTTTGCATATGTGGATCTATAATGTGAGGTTTATTTATGTTCAAAGGGTTTCTTCATAGTGCAATTTGAATCCCAAACAGATCTAAAATCGGTTATGGAGGAGTGACCTTGGATTTGGGGTCGAGTTGGACTCTTCATAACTCCTTAGTTTTTAGAATTTGATCCCTTAACGTTGGTGGTCTCAAATATGCTAGTATGGGTGAGGCTTCCAAACTTCCCATTACCATTTTGGCATCATCAGGTTTTGGAGGATAGAGGAAATGTTTTGGGAACATACAAAAAAATGGACAATAATCGTATTCAGCAGGGGTTTTTTACTTTTTCTTGGATCTGTGTTGAGAATGACTTGAGTAAAGGTTTACCGGACAACATTTTATTGAAACATGGATCATTCCAATGGAATCATAAATTTAACTATGAAAACACAACATTTAGATGCCATTCATGTTTTCAAACAGGTCATTTGCAGGATAAATGTTAGTTGGACAAAAAACTTCCCAAGAAGAAAAAGGGGCTAGTGCAAACAAAGAAAGGTTTGTAGTCTTCAGATATTATTAATGCGGAGGAATAAATTGGAGAATACAAGTTAAACGGGAAACAAAGGATGATCGAGATATGGATATCACTTTGTAGACAAGACAGAATAATCTAGAGGGGGGTCTAATACCCTCTATTATGGTGACTGCATCAGTTGATGGGAACATTGAATCCAAGAGAGCTCATGAATCGGGAGGATCAAAATCAAATAGAGATCAGCCCCAAAGGGAGCCTGTGTTTGAATTGGCTATAGTTTCAACTGGTTGTCTGGGTGGAAATTGGAAAAAATTTCACAGAAAGAAGGGGTAAAAAGGGAACATACATGAATATTATAAATCATGATTCCCTTCTTTTTTGTTGTTTTTTGTTTCCCAATATATTGATCTTGGTTTCTCTTGGAAGGCCTTTGGCCTGTGAAAAATGTAATTTTTTTTTCTTAATAGAATTAAGATTTTTTCCTCGGAAAAAATGAAAGACATTATTCTCTTTGAAAGGGCACTATTTCCTAGGTATATACACGAGGCCGTCATTTGTAATTCTTACGCATATCATTTATTCAATGTAATATATTTCATCTTAGATGGATATTTTTATATTCCAATTTTTCTAGATTATTTAATTGTGAGCCAAGTTTGACTATCACAACCTTAACATGTGAATCAAATGTTACCTTCTAAATATCAACATAATCTATGAAAATATTAAATAATACTCTATATGTATACATGAAAATTAATTAATGTTGAAATTATGTAGCTTCAGTAGGTACTCCCACAAGCCCTTGGTGCTAGGCTTGTGAGAGAGAAAACCCACAAAGAATGAATGTGGGGTCTTTGCAACCAAGTTTGGGGTTTTGGACCTAAAGGAGCGAGCTTGGAACCTAAGAAAATGAATCTAATTTAATTATGAGTGAAGTCGGCTCATGTTTGCCAACAATGCCAAGAGGCATGACCCTTGGGGTTTCATACCCTTTGGACAAGTATATACAGAACCCAAATGTAACAAACACACCCAACTTACCCCATGGGGTGGTATTACTACTAATCTGACTCTGGTACAGTTAGAAGAATGGGATAATAATTTTTTTTTTGTATTTTATCTTTTGTCCCTCCAAGGTTTGGATTATTTAACGAAGGTCACCAACCTTCTTCCAGGTCTCATGCCCAGAGTATCTTAATTTCGCCATTTATATATATAACCACAAACGACCTCTGCATCCCAATGGCCCTCCACGTCAACCCGATGCTTTATCTCTTTGAATCCCAACTGCTCCCCCTTTTCATCTTCGAGGTGGGGGCCACCAAAACACTTACAAAATTAACTTATGAGGTTGTTAGAAGATATTTTATAATGTGATTTGCTTAATGACTTGTATTTAAGCTTGACTCATCATTACAGTTGGGTGCCCCACATTGGGATCCATGCCTCATGCCTCGAGATTTGTGACATGCCAAGTGATGGCTAATGAGGGGGGTAGAACTCATGTTAGGCTTTTTCCCACACACTAATCAAATGTCATAACCATATTTTTCATTTTATCTCTTTTTTTATTGTGGTTTTGTTATGTTTTTACTTTCTTTTAGGTACATCAACCTCTAGGGCTAAGATTTTGAGCCTATACTGAAGGATGAGGATGAAGGGTGTCAATCCCAATGACCAATGATCACCAACACGAAGAATGAAGATGAGTAAGGGGAGAAATAGAAAGTGGTAAATATGGATTACCTTGGACACACTACTTCAATTAGTTCTTCCCTAGTAGTTCCCTTTCTAAAACCTTAAGGCATCAAAGGACTTCCCATTATAGAGTGAAAAACTAACCTCCCAGGTGAAGCAAGGGAACAAAAATAAAGTCGAGATCGGTCAATTACCCAATTTCGCCCCTTGATCCATATTAGCATTCCCATAACATTAAGTGAAAGTACATGATTGCAAAAGTGGTTAAAGTACCCGCCAATGGATGACTCACCTTCCTTCAATAAGGAATGTCATATGTGAGAGAAATTAGATCGGAGAAAGAAGTGGAGGATCCTGACATCATGTTATGTGTTGATCATATAGGGTTGCTAGTTGACTAGCCGTCCAAAGAGGAGAAATTTCTTGTATGAGTTAACCAATTTTTGGTGGGTAACAGGTACCATTGAGTGCCCTTCATCAATTCATTAGGTACTTGTTTACCATTTTACATTCGCTTGTGCCACCTTATTTGACCAAGTTTCATCCTTATCTCTAGGCACACATTTTGATGGATGTGGTTGAAGTAGTGCACATTGTTTGAGGGGTTAGATATACATGCGCCCTAGTCATTCCTTAACATCCATTTACATTTATTCACCCTTTCCGTTAACCACATGCCTTGAATCTTCATGGGACATATTCCTAGGTGGTGCACTTCACTTGAAGTCCACATGCGTATTTGAATGATCTTGTTCACACCTTGTTTGACATTATTTGAGTTCAAAATGACTTTGGACTAGTTGCATTTTTTTCACATATTTGATGATTTGTCCACTTTGGTGGAGGTGTTGCACACTTCCCTAGGGCATGCCTTTTTTCCCAAGGACTTCCCTAAGGCATTATATTCATTTATATTATGTTCTGATTTGTTTGAGGGAGGTTACAACTTCATTGATTCTTTCTCCTAGGAAGCTCCTCTTGCAAGATTATTTTATGATATTTCTTGGAGAAGAAGCCTCTTGAGATGTGCTCTCTTTGTGAACTATCATGTGGAGAGATAAAATAGCATTGAAGACCAATTCATGTACATGTATTATTATTTTATTTTGGCTTGACATGCCAACTTTGATTATTGAAATATTATTCTTTTACTATGAGGTGGTTGAGCTTAGAACTTTAAGTTATAGGGTCCTTTTCTTTGTAATGGTTGTCGAGAGACTAATCATTTTGGAGCAATTTATTTCTCGTGTGCTTGTTTTGGAGAGCAATAGCATTCCTTTCATGTTGTGTGAGGCTTGTATGTGATTAAATTGTTGGAGATTGAAGCTATGGATGTGCAAGGAGATAGACCAAGGTCACAAGCAAGAACACTACCTCAAATGGTGAAGGCTATGTAGGTATGAAAACCCCTCTTTAGCTTGTTTTTGCTTTACATTTCTTATGTTTTAGCTCCTTACCATTTTGTAGTAACTAGATCTAGTAAAATTTAGGCAAACACCTCAAATTAGCTTTGAAATGGCCATCCTCTAGGAGTTATTACCTTGTGTGCCTTTAATGCTTTAACTTTCAGCCACATGTTTGTTGTAGCATGCACTTGGGAAGCCTATTAGTCCTAGTAAATAAATGGAAACTTTTCCTTCTTTCATGAATTTTATTTGACTCCATTAGCCCAAAGAAATATTTAGGCACTAATATACTTTTTCCACCATCCAAACATCTTATATTCATCATCTTTTCTACTCTTGCATTCTGGAAATACATGCAAATATCTGTTTCCATTTTTTTTTGCAATTTCTACATTATATTTGTTCCATAAATTTTATTTTCCAGCATTGCATATTTGTTTAAAGACCTCATTTTCATCATAAACTAGGAAAGCTTTAATTTGCTGCATTCTTGAGTCTGTATTTATATTTTATTTTGAATTTTCTGCACTTTCTAGTTCTTCATTCACTAATTGCAATTTCTAGAATGACATTGAGTCTAGATCCATCATTTCAAACATAGAACTAGAATCTTTTAAACATTATTTTCATTTTGGAATTTATTATTTGATTTTTATTATAAATTTCTGCATTTTATGCGATTCATATACTTCAGAAACTTTCAATTCCAGATTGCATTTGAGCATATAAACTCTCATTTTCACATCATAGACTTGCTCAAACACTATGCTTTTGAAAATATGATTGTTACTTCCAACAATAATATTACCTAAATAATATTCGTAATAATTCTAGGCACCCTCACACATAAGTATAGGAGACTTACATGGTAGTTTCTAAACCTAATTTTACCTTGCTCAAAACAACAATCCAGACTTGATTCAAGTCCAAAACACTACATTTTAGACCTCAAACCTTGGACATGAGCCTACCATAGAGAAGCTTCCCTTATGCTAGAGTATAGCTAACCTAAAATAAGAGGAAGAGTTGCTGTGGTGATAGGGGGAAGTCTTCTCGAGTTCAATTTAAGCTTGCGCCTTGGTGGTTGGGAATTTTCCAGATTGGATGCTAGCTTTTGTTGTAGAAGGCCCCACTCCAAGAAGTTTTTCATCCCAGAAAAATTGTAAAATAATATTGTATAAGTTGGTCACACTAGGAGAATGAGTCAAAGTAATTGTAACTTCCCAAGAAAAAATAATCTAGAGGAAGAGCACACCTTAGGGAAGTGTGCAACATCTCCTCCAAAGTGGATATATTATTAGATATGTGCAATGAATATGCAATTAGTTCATAGTCACTTTAACAAGGTGAAACGAGGTGTGAACAAGACTTATTCAAAGGTGCATATGGACCCTTCTAGTAGAGTGCATCACCTATTAGCCTCGAAAAATGTACCTAGAAGATTGAAGGTGTGTGGATAAGGGCGAGGGTTAGTGGATTTGAATGGATGTGACTGGAAGTGAGAAAAAGACTAAGGTGCATGCATAACTCTAACCTCTCAAACCACGTGTAAAACTCAACCAAATTCTCCACATGTGTGCCAAGAGATAAGGACGCAAACATGGTCAAACAAGGTGGCACATGTGGAGATGAAAGGGTCAACAAATGCCAGGGGGTAACCACTAAAAAATAACAATATTATATTGAGTTGCCTCAACCTGTGTGCTGGAGCACTACCATTGTATTGTACCACATGAAACATTATGTTTCATTCCGTAGTGATTGATCTTCTTTCCTATCGTTTCTTTTTTCTTATTCAATTTTAAACTTAGGGAATGAGGCTTTAATGATGGTTTATAGCATATTAATATTAATAGGCCAATAATTTGGCACTCAAGGTAAGGCTTTTGTTTAATCAGTTAACAATAAGAATATCATAAACCATTTTGATGTGTTACACTTGGAGATGGTGAAATGATGTGATATGGCAAGTGAAAGGCTAATTATGAAGTGGAACTTATATGCATATGGGTGAAATGACTCATGTGCTAGAGGACACAAACAACTAAGAAGAAGACATTAGCCCACCACGCAAAAGTAGTGACTAGAGGATCTTGAACAAGGGGAATAACAAGGGAATCTCCCCAACAATTATCCAATATGAAAAGTGTGCCTCCATCAAGTTGAAAGATATAGGATAAACAACAGAAGCAACCTCCACCAATGGTGAAAAATAGCCAATCCATCAGATATACTGGTGGGAGTGAAAAGGAAACACAAATTGATTGTGCAAAGTCGTTCTCCATAGATACCCCATAACCTTTGGGTGACTAGGGTTTGCACAATTATAAGGTTAGCACCAAGGAGAACATGTGCACCATAATGCCCATGATCTGCAAACTGGTCCATAGAAAGTCCATAGATGGAGAACATGTGCACCACAATGTCCATGATCTGCAAACTGGTCGATAGAAAGTCCATAGCTATACGATATAACATGTATATTAATATCGAAAGCCAACATAAAACAATACCCTTTCCCTTGCCTCACTAGTTTGGTCCAACCATTTTAGCTCCTCTGAAAATAATGGCCTGTGAGCCTCATCACCATACTGTGTGACCTCAAGATGCCTGTTGTCTCACTATGCAAATGCCAAAAGCCCTAGTGTAAAACTAAAAAATATACTGAAAAAATGAGGTGAAATGACAATTTTCACACTTTTTAAAATTAAGGGTCAATGGCTGATCCAGTCAGAGTTGACTGAGTCCAGGTGAGTCTCATTGACCAGGTCAAACTTAGGACTGCTGAGTAATTTTGCGTCTGGCTGAGATTGGATGGGTCCAGTCTGACCTGACCTGCTCTTTAGGACTAGTCAGGTTAAACTAGCAAGTCCAAGTAAACAACCTTTGCTGGTCCTATTACTGTACTTTAGATCAAGTAAACCACCTTGCCTTTTCTATACCCTGCTTTTAACAATTCCAATTCACAATGCTATTGTTGTTGTTCTTCTAAGATGCTTGTGTTTTTGTGTTAAAACTGATTGATGCAAAATTACTGAATGATTTGGAGTCTGGACCCAAATCAAAATTGGAATGGGAAAGGCAGGGCACTGGTAAGGAGTGATCTAATTGATGCTGGGTGTGTCAGACTTCCACATAAAATCTTGTCTAGTTCAATTTTTTTTGTACATCTTTTGTTATTCATTTTCTTGTGAGTTTGGGATTTAGAAATTTATATCATATTTGACCAGATGTTCTATCGGTTGTTTACTGCAGGTGCGTGGCCTATTCTCATTGATGCTTTTGTTAGTCACATGCATAGGTACAGTTGATGTCCTTAGTAGTAGCAACCTTGCAAAGTTATTACTTTTTGTACCGACACTCTAGACTCTAGAGCGTCCTTTTTATCGTTAAGCACAGAAAATGCTTAGATGCCAATGTCGTTTGTGTGGTTTTTGTGAATTTCCTGTTTTTGTAGCATCACAACAGAATCACATTTCCATTGCAGAGCTTATGTCCTGTTGGTTTTAGACATGCAGCATATAGAGCTCTCTTTACTCATTTGTTAGTGCACCGCAACTTTAGAATGTGACTTGGCAATTACTGCAAATTATTTTGCCCCTGATTACACCATTACATGCAAAGTATTTTGTAAGTGTATGCAATTTCAATTTTTTTGCAACGGTGGCTTAGACTTGGCAAAAACCATATTCTAAAACTGTGAATGTTTAGGTGCCGCATAGATAGAATTATAATTGGTTGGCACATTTGATTATATACCATATTACCGTGCAATTTATGTGATATCTGCGGAGATATAGGGATTTTTTCTTTTTTAATATGAGTCATGTTTGTAAAAGAATTGAATATTGTGACAAGCCAAAGAGTGGTACTTTTTTTTCCATCTATCTATTTTTTTATTATACATTAAAAAATTTAAGAGTCATAATCTAGTTCTGAGTCTAGGTCAATCTCACTGATGGAGCTAGTAAAGACTGTAGGGATAAATCTGTTCTTGAACCTGGATTAATTGCGGAAAATACTACTTCAGATATGTTGTCACACTATTGACTACACACAATTGTAAACATCTGGTGTTTAAAAAAATGGAGAGGTGTTTTTTTTTTCAATTTTGTTTTACTATTATAGTTGGCTTGTTGATGTTTACTACCTGGCAGCAATTTTTAAAATTTTTTTAATATAATATTTTTATTAATTTAATTTTATAGTTATTTGTTGGACATTAATAAATTTATCTTATTTTATTCAGCATAAAAAAAGAGAATAACCATTATAAAAGATGATTCTATTTTGAGTAGAATTGAGCCCATAAGTAAAGCATAATCTAAAAACTCTACTAGGATCTATGTTGCACAAGTTTTCGGTACGGGGTAGTTCGGGTATGGGGGAACAAGTATCTGATACGGCTAGAAGCTTTGCCCAAATTTACAGGAAACATCAAGTTGGGAGAGACAATAATATAATATATTAAAAATAAAAATAAAATAATTTATTTATTTCCATCCAAAACTTGCGAATCAAACTCCATCTTGCAGATTCCATCTTGCAAAGAAACATGTACAAGTTTGAACTTTGAAACACTGCCTAAAAAATCAAAATATTAATCCATCAACAATTTGCCAATCAAATTCCTTCCCAAACTAGAAAAAAGGTGGTTATTACTAGATTATTATGTGATCTCATGCAACACTATATTATATTCAACTTCGAAATTCGAGTTTGGAAAATTATACAATGAAATTGACTAACACGCTACTATTTCTCTTTCTGACCATCACTGTACATTGAATCTTTATCATGAAAGCTTCAAGATAGGCTTCACGAGAGCAGAGTTATTTCATTTGCAATTTTTGAACTTCAATATTTGCAACAGAAGCTGCCAAGGAATGACTGCCAACTATCTATATTATGTTGAAACCTTTGCTACATCTCTACGTCTTTGTCGCTTTACAGAGCTCATGCAGTCCAGCCCCATGACCTGGCATGTATCACTTAGAAAATAAACAAACAACACCTTCCCTGCTCAAAATAGGTACCCGAAACATGAAAATCTGCTCAAAATAGGTACCCGAAACGTTAAAATCTGTTGTAGTGAAGCTCCCGAAAAGCTTCAAAGTACCCGTTGAAGCTCCTGACTGTTTTGGAGCATTTCCGACTAGCTCCCAAGCTCTTAGGAGTGTGGGAGTGTGGGGTACATGCTCTCCAATGCCTGAGAGCGGTACTCGTGTAACTATGACCAGAATCTAAAAACTCTGCCATAAAGAAGAAAACATGGGCCACATGCATCGATGCGATGGATATGTCCCTGTGTCAGTCAAGCATGACTACAACCAAGAAGTTACAACCAGCATAATTGCTCCACTTCCTTGCCAAGGGGTCATGGAAATTTTCTATTAGTGAAACATGATTTACAAAGCATATTACAAAAAAGAGTACCACAAATAGGCTACTACTTTTAGGCAAAAATAGGGGTACGTTAAAAAAACCCCACTAATCCAGATATTAAGTATTTTCAACAAATAAGATTAGTTGTAACAAACAATAAAGGTGCTCATATTCAAATACAACAAGAATGTGAATGTCAATGCTACTCAAGAAAGCTAAAATATAAATAGATACAACTGAAAAAGAAAGAAAAGAGAGTACGTATAAGGGAACTAAGAAGGTAAACCCTAGAAAGTTTTACTTTGCATGAGATATAGAGGTAGATGTACAAGTGGGAGCAAAGGGGAGGAGATTTACGTCAAGAAGAAGATTTAGGTTGTAGGGGACAAGTAGTAGTCCTAGACAAGGGGGAGATTTAGGTTGAGAAGGACAACTAGTAATTGTAGACAAGGGCTACAAGCATGCCAAAAAGCAATAATGTTCTGAAAGACATTCAAAGCACCCATGTTACTTAGGTTTCTCCCTTTTTTTGTCTCGAAAGTAATACACCTTGTTGTGATGACCAAAGTTGGAGACTATGACAAATATAATAACATTTAAATTGAGATGAATATGCTAATGTGACAAATGGTGATGTTGTACTTATGTGTTTGGGACATCACCTATCCAATAGCTTATTTTTGCTACAGACTACCTCGATTTACTCAACTTCCAACTTCACAATGTTTAGTTATATTAAGTCACATTACACTCATTTGAGAGAGTCTAGTTGTTGAATCCATGATACTCCTTTCTTCACTTAGAGAATTAATTACCACAATTAACAACCGAAGATTAGGAAACACATCAAAATGATAGATATTCATATCATGGGATTGAATCAAACCATTTGAAAGCTAATTATTATATATACATAAAAAGTCATTTGGAAATTCAAGACAACATACTAGAAATCCATAGCAAAAATCACATTCCTTGCTATTGGGTGTGGAAACACTTGTTGGTAGGACACACAAGATTTTCACTCAAAAACCATGCTATCATAGTTGTGGAATTACTCGACTACCCTAACCCACTCTTTAGGAAAATCCCACTACTAAGATCGCATGAACTACTAACCATGCTCTTAATATCTATGACACTCTCAATGGTTTGCACTATCTCTCCTTTATAGAATAGGAGAGTGTAGGGTTTACAATGCATATAGACATACTAATTAAAGCACTTACGTTAACTATGTCAAAATCTAACCCTAGTCTTGTCTAGTTTTCATGAGCCATTTCCCATAGAATGTCCACTAGGAGATAATGCACACATACAAGAAAGCACCTCACTCCTATGGATTTACACGTTGTTCTATACTTGAAAAAGCCTCTAACTCATGCTCTTTCCTAATTAATAAGTGATAGTTGTTGACTAGTTCTTGAAGTAAATAAACTAAAAAATGCATGTCGTGTTGTGTATGCAACATGGAGTCTACTATTGTTAAATTTACTCGTCGCATTGTGCCATACATGAGACTCACTCCAAGAGTGTTCTCTTCTTAAGCCATGCAAAATTTTCTCATAATGACACACCATCTCTCTAGTGAAGCAATCAAACAAACAACAGTTGCAGAACATGCTACATTGAAAGAGAAAACAACTTATAAAAACTAGGAAACTAACATTGGCATCCTTATTTTGTGACTTGGACCAACCAATAAAACAATCCTAGGATCCTATAGCCCACTTAAAACCTTACTAGGTTTTAGGATATTCATTATATCAAATTGAGGTTTTCCCCCTTTCATTTTCCTCAAGTAACTTGATTCACTTGATAATTTTCTATAGTTATTGGAAACATCTCTAGAGGTCCCAAACTTTATTCCCTATTTTAGATTTTGAAATGGAAGCGAAGCGTCATTCCCTATTTTAGATTTTGAATTGGAGGCGAAGCCTATCTAAATGTCATTGAAACGTCTTGGGGTTGTTTCCATTTTTATGAAATGATTGTTTCAATGTTTGGAAACATGGGTCCCACATTTGACTACTAACCCAAAACCTTTTGGGCATAAATAACAGTGTTTTGGGCTGAAAACATTAAAAAAATACAAGAAAATACAAAACAAAAGCTAAAAGAATCTACAGTAACCTAACCCTAAAAAAGTGAGTCTAAAAACTTAAAAATATTGCCTCTTGGGCCTCCCTTATGCATGTCAATACTCAATATGTTTCAAGCGTTTTTCTTTTTGGAGAAAATAGTTAGTGTTTGACAGTTCTTTAATTTTTCCTATTTGCATTTAACTTCTTTTTGTTGTTTCTTCATGTGCAAGTTGTCCATGAGAATAAGAGGGGCTTCTTGTGTCAACTGAAATTGATGTGTGACTTGCTATTTGATTTCTGGAGCTACATGGAAAATAGTTCTCTTTCTGGACAATGATCATGGATGCTAAATAAGGGCTTTGTTTTATTCTTGAATTAACCTCTCAATTTTGATCTTTTGTTGGTATTGGTAAGGGCAACCTATAAAATCTAATATTTGGTGGCTTGGTGTTGGACCTGGGATCCACTTATCTCTTTGGCGGAAGTCTTTTTGGTTCATTAAGTAATTCATGTTTTTGTTTAAAGACATTTTGTCACTTTTTTTGAGGAACTTCTCCAATTGGTGTGAGCTAATGAATTGTTGAAGTATGAACAGATTTAGTATCACTTGTTTATTAACTTGAATCTATTGAAGAGTTTTTCTATGCTCATAGAAAAGTGCCTAATGTTTTGAGTCATTGCACTTTCAAGCATAATAGTCAAAACCGGAATTGGTGATTGGACTATTCCACCTATCAAATCGATTTTTGAACCAGAACTAGAAAAACCAAACTAGTCAAATCTCAATGAACCAGTCTTTAAAAAAATACATGAATTAATTAATTTTAACGAAAAAAATACTATTTTAAAATTTTAAAACCATGATTCCAAACCAAAGTAGACAAATTATGCAAAAAAATTTCATCTGTATACCATGTAAGGGTGAATATATCAAAATGGCACCAAGTGCACTTCATATCAGCAACAAAATACACAATCAATGAGGTTCTAAATGACCTCTAGAGTCCAAAAAATGATACAAGCTATGGGTCCACTAGCCTACTACAAGTCTACATATCAGTGATCAGCATGATCACTGGTCATCATGATCAAACTCATCACCACTACTAGACATGGGATCATCAACATGAGTTATATAAACATCATTCAGCTCAAAGTCTCAGGACTCCTCTGAATTCTCTGCAATCTCAATAATAGTAGTAGCAGCAGCAAAACTAGACGTCAAAACTACAAATTATTGATCAACATGATCACTCATGAAACTCATCGTTGATTCAACACCATTACAAATGGGATCATCAACAAGAGATACATAAACATCATCTAGCTCAAAGTCTTCCAACTTTGATTGCTCAACCTTATAATATGGTAGAAATTGAAAAATTTTAACTTGTCAAACCAAAGATTTAGGTTTGAGTGAAGAGTTCATCTCCCGAGCCTCATAAGATGGTAAAAAAAACTTACCATGTCTCACCAATTATTTTCCTTCTAGTGAAGGTGCATTTTTGTTAAGGCCATGATAGAGGAGCTCAACAATCAATACCACCAACATCAACGAAGTTCAACAATCAATGCCACCGACATCAAGTTGATCAAATGCCAATCTCATACCCTCACACATGACATAATCAAATGGAAACATTGCAATCCCCCAAATGCTGAAATCCTGAAAACTATTATGTCTACTGGATTTTGAGTGAGATTTAAAATTCTACTTTCTCCATCTGAAATCTAATGAGGTTGAAACCACTCTCAAATAATCCTTAGTCATTTAATGGTAATGTTAAAAATTTAAGTAAAAGGATGAAAATGAAAGAAATCATTGATTGTCAACATTACTAGGGTTGAGTTGTGTAAGGGAAATGAGAGGGGAGAAATCCTTTTAAAGGCTCGGAGTGGATATTTTTGGAGGGAAACAACCCCTAGTTTCCCTCAAAACTGCTCACAAACGCCAAAACAATAGGTTATTTGGGTATGCAACCAAGTTGGTAATGAATCAACTAGTTTATGATGGAATCGACTGATTTATGGAATTACTAACCTATTCCATCATAAACTGACCAATTTATGGCCGGTTTATAGAAAACCTTAGCCTGCTAAGAGCTCTAAACCAGTTTCTCAACTGGTTCATCCTCGCCAACTAATGAATCGACAATTTTGACCAGTTTCTAGTTCCAACCGGCTGATTTTGAATACCATGCTTTCAAGACCACATCCTTACCCATATGGATGTTGAAAATATATTTGTTTCTAACTCGCAATCCCCCATGGTTAATTGCTATTTGTGTGTGTGTGTGTGTATTTAGCCCAAAGGGTTAGCTCCATTGTTTGTGGTTAATGATGATGTGCATTTGGCTAGGTCTGTGCCAACAAGTACCTAGTTCAAATTCCCATGGGTTATCTACATTAGTTTATGTTGATGGGTTTAGTACAGGTGCCATATATGAGTGTGGGGAAGCATCCCTTGGGTTTCCCCATGAGGTTTTCCTTGGAAATATATAATAAAATAATTTCCAAGGAAAACATCAAACAAAAACTCAAGGGATGCTTTCCCACATTTGTGGATATATATATACACACACATCCAAGGAAAATCTTGCAGGGAAACCCAACAGATGCTTCTGAAATTCATGGATGGCATCCCTGTTAAATCCATTGGTAAAAATTAGTGTGCCTAACCCATGGGGATTTACATTAGGCACCTACTGGCACAGAACCAACAAAATACCTAGTGACATTGGTCACAACTGATTGAACTAACCCCTTGAGATTCAGCGTTGTATATGTATGTTTTGTATTTCCTTTCTTTTCAATATGTGGTCTTTAAAAAATTTGTTATATCCATTTCTCCCATGTTTCCATAATCATTTCCTTTTATGTTTTTGTGCAACATAAATAGTTTGTGTGACTGTTCGAATATGTGCAGCAAACATGATTTACTAGCATGATGTATATAAGGTGGGTGTGGCATGGAACCACACTATAAAATAAAGATTAAAGCATTAAAGTGTAGCTTGCTTTAAAGTGTCACGGATTTCTTATTTAGTCCGATTGCTTGTCATTACGCATATAGAGCACTTCACTCTACTTCCATAGATTGTGGTGGAACCATGAACACCTTTCTTTGCTTACATTTATGTTGGCCATTCTATCATCTTCCCTACGCCATACTTGTATCCTCCCTTTCTCTTATTTCCAAACTCATGGCCTTATTTTGGCCTTTGTCATTGTTGCTGTGTTGCCTTTCATCTTTGTTTTGTTTTGTTCTGAAATATTCTCTTAGAGGTATTATGTAAATTTTGAAATACACTTGTATTCTATGACTTATTTTACAAATTCACGCCCTAACCTTTGCCATTGTTGGTGTGTTACCTTTCTCCTTTGTTGTGTTTTTTATTGCAATATTTTCTTAACTTGGTAGTATTAATACATGAAAGAGATTGGGTTCCTCTACTACAGAGCTTCTGCAAGGTCAATAGTTTTAGCCAATTCGTCTTTCTGGTTGTATGTGTATTCTGATTTTCAGTCTGATGATCACCAAGTTATTTTGACTATTTTGCATATGCATTTGCAACGCTTCATGGAAGACATCCATTATGTTTTGGCTTTTATTGATACTAAAGATGATATCACCTTCTTTGAAAAGTGTATCATTTCACTGTATTTAACTTTTTGGTGAAAATTTTCAGAAAGAGTGAAGTGCTCTAACTGCTTCCAATATCTTACAGGAGGTCAGGTTTGTGCAAGTACACCCATATTTCAGATACATCTGTGTTTCCAGGTAAGTTGAAATCTTATTTTACAGTTATCTTTCTTTATTTTGTTAATTTTGCATTTAGGTGTCTTTATTGCCGATATAGTAGTGACCCAAGATTATTTTGGCGTTGTCATGCATTTTGTTTTAAACAGGCTTGAGATTATCTATTGGTCATAAGAGAAGTCACTCCACTGAGGAAGACACACAAAGTGACACTGGAAATTATATCAGTGCAAGGCCAGAAGATATGCCAAATTTTTTCTGTTCAAAACGAGCTCGCTTAACCAGCAGATGCTTAACCGAATGGACAGAGTGACAGCATGAACTGGTAAAATAGATGATCATCATGAGTATGTGGAAGGGTGATATCAGAAAATATGAGTTCGTTGTCAGCAGTCTCATTCGATGCAATATGCATAGTGAAAGACTTTTACAAGGACCCCAAAGAGATTTCGTCATATGACAAGGGTGTGTGCCCAATTCTACTAAATTATGGAATAGATTGTATCCAACCCCAATTTTAAATGGGACATTCTTATCCAAAATATCCAGGATTTAGCAAGTAACGTGTTTTCAAATGGTTAGTCATTGTTTATCCTATGGAACAGAATGTGTCCAACCCCAACCCAATTTCAAAAGAGAAATTCGTGATCTAAAATCTCCAGGATTTGTTATGGACCTTGTCTTCGAATGGCTAGTCATTGTTTATCCTACGGAACAGATCTATCAAAAATGGGGCAGGTTTATCCAAAATCTCAAAGATTTAGCATAGACCTTGTGTTAAAATGGTTATAGTCATTATTCATCCTCCGTTCTGGATATTGTGATAAAAATATTATTTTATTAGGTGATTGAGCAATGTACACATGTAAGTCGAGGGCATTTTTTTGTACATGATAAATAAAATCTAATGATATTTTAGTTTCAGTCTTCAAATCATTGTATTTTGTTCCTGTAAATAAAATTGACCATGAGATCTTTAGACAAAATGTTTCACTTCAGTTGATCTTCTTATTGTTGACAATTCTTTACTTATAGGCTCGAAATGGACAACTTTCCTTCTGTCAGAATATTAACAATAAATTAAATGGAATGAAAGAATGATTATAATTTAGTGAGGAAAAGGAAAGTAAAGAATGATTAGAATTTAGTGAGGAAAAGGAAAGTAAACTTGGTTATAGTCAAATGGAATGAAGGAATGATTAGAATTTATTGAGGAAAACGTAAGTAAACTTGGTTATAAAAATACTGCTTCCACAATTATAATGGTCAACCCACAAAAGAATGACTAGAATTTAGAGAGGAAAACGTGAGTCTTAGTAAAATTGGTTATAAAAATAGTGCTTGAACAATTATAATTCTCAATCCACGTGGGCACATCTTCTAGCAACCTAGATCTACTAGCCATTTACATTGTGAGATCTATGTGAAATATACAAAAGTGAGTTTTACAACACAGTATATACCAATAACAATTTATTTGGAGTTTTTTTGGACATCAATAAGAAAGAAAGAAGAAAGGAACTATTTTAATGTCTATGAGGTTAAATATAATCTATGGGACATATTGCTTTTTCATATGGTTGATGTATTTGGCCTTTTTTCTGTGAAGCCTCACAATAAACGCTCCCAACTTCTCGACAAACTCCTCATTGAATAAGTTATCCCAAGAGCTAGTTGCTAGAATATCTACATAACTTTCTATGTTGTCTTTGAAGGCCTCACATTCTAAAATGAAATGCTTTTCTATTTCTACTTTTCTAGAAGAACAAAAAATACATACTCTTTCCTCCCACACTTCTTTTGGCCTTTTCCAGCACCCTGTTTCACAACGGAGTTGATGAGAAATTGTCCTTAATTGAGCAATAAGAATTTTGGCTCTCCAAGAAATATTGGCCTCTATATACGTTTTTTGTTGATGATTATGAGTGAGATTAAACACTTCAATATAGTACTTTTTCTTTCTCCCTAGCTCTTTATCCCAAGTAAGTTTGTGGAACTTATCCATAACAAAAGCTTTTATCTCTTTACTGTTTATGGGACATGTGTTCAAGAAAATACCCCATTTACTAGACCATTTGTTATTTTGTTACATCCAAGTCTTCTTTCTTTTGCACAATATGTCATTAAAATTCAACCTTAGGCCATCTACCCTCTTCCATTTTCTCAATTTTTTTTAAATACCTTATGAATCACACCATAGAAATTGCTTCAATAGGAGCAACCCTTGTTTCACTAAACAAGATAGCATAAGGAACTGCACTTTTAATTTTGAATTTGTTTGTAGTCAAACACTTCTAAATTTTCTCAATTTGTTTCCACTGCATGTCGGATGTACTGTTGACCCATAGTTCACAACCATAGAGAATCACCAGAATTATTAGAAGCCCTAAAAGAGTTTGAGTGGTTCTCCAGTCCCATAGCTCCGCCTCTCTACACATATTTTGAGAAACATAAAATGTTTTCCAAGCCCCCAAGGTTCTTTTCTTTCAATAACCATCCCAACTTAGATTTTTGCTGAAGTCAATTCCAAGGTATTTGTAATCCGCAACTTCTTCCAAAATGTTGCCTTAAAAGTAGAACTTATGTTAGTTATGTTTTCTTTTTTTTAGAGAAAACCACTACTTTCGTTTTGCTAATATTGACTTGCATTCACGCCCTTCTACAAAAATGCTCAAGGGATAATAAGTATTCTTGCAAATCGAAAGCAAATTTAGCAATCAGAATAAGGTCATTCGCATACAAAATAAGCCTTATAACAAACTTGCCCAAATAGATATCATCACCCCTTTGTTAAAAAGACAATTTAAAATAAGATATTACTTGTACTATAAGGTCTAATTAAAGAATGAGTTATGCATCTCCTCTTATACTAAACATTTCCAAATCCTTAGTAAGAATGGTATTCATGATAATTTTAATAATTAGGTATTAGTGATAATTTGGATATGTTAAGTGTATTTATATGTATAAAGTAACAATTTATTTTTAATAAATATCAAACTTGAATTTATGGTGCATAGTTAACAATATTAAACAATGTTACATCATAATATAATTATCAAAATTTAAATTTAACCATCATTATTCGTTAAATTAAAAGCGTCAAAGATATGTGCATATACATCACAATTAGTTAGATTATACACAATACATTTATACAACTATGGATTATCCATAACATCTTAATGTAAAAAAACTTAATGCCAATATACAACCCCTATTTTTCAATATAATTAACAACCATGAGTGGGGTTAGCACTCATCTTTAGCACCTCATTCTACAAATGGAGTAGTGCTCAACCTTATAAATTATTTATATTAGAAAATAAGAAGAGTAAGTGAAAATTTTGCCAAATTGATAAAAGAAAGAATACGTTTCTCTCCTTAAGAAATTTTTAGGGAGATGAATTTATAATATATCCCCTTAACATTTACTATCCTTTATATATATATATATAGATATTTATTTATTGATTGGTTATTGAGGTCTAACATTTACTTATTTTTTGTTTATAATGTTGGAGTAGAAGGAACAACTATGAAATGTTAATACACTGATAACCATCTTTATTTTAGAATAGGGCTTCTAGAATTTTTGTTTTTTGAATAAAAAAATTATACGGGTTGGTGAAATTAAATTCTAACTTTAATCTTGGATGTTAATCAATTTTTACTTTATTATTTTATTTCAACAATAATACAAATATAACTAGGTGTTTACCCCCAATTTTTAGTTTTCAATTTCGGTTTCAATTTTGGCTATCCATATTCATTTTCCCATAACAATTGCCCATATCCATTTATTCATTCTATGTTGATTACAATTCATGCTTGTAGAGTCTTGATCCGAATGCCATTGCATCCTCTACTTTGGTGGATCAAGGATACTAAACCCTAGTCGTGAGAGCATTGGATTCACTATCTATAATGAAACCAAGGGAATTTTTTTCGAGTTCTATACATTTGTCAATGTTTGCTTCATAGTTCCCATTACAATCCACTCATGGTTGGCCTCTGATGTGCTCTTCTAGTTAGCAATGTTTGATATTCTTCATTTGTATTAAC
The DNA here is from genome assembly GCA_034641835.2 of Pinus albicaulis. Classification (NCBI taxonomy): domain Eukaryota; kingdom Viridiplantae; phylum Streptophyta; class Pinopsida; order Pinales; family Pinaceae; genus Pinus; species Pinus albicaulis. The sequence continues at coordinate 1,006,324,587 of CM076574.1, forward strand.
CCACAAAATAAGAGGAGGGAATTTGTAATTTAAATTTGAAATTGTTTTTCCCCCAAAAAGGTCAAGTCGACTTAGTCAAGGTAACACACCACTTGGGGAACATTATACCTCTATATATAGGTCATTCGACCTCCTCCACTAGACACCAACTGAGATCATAAAAATAAAATATTTTCTTTTGTTCATCCATGCGAAGAAGAAGGAAGATATGAAAGTGAAAATATGTCCAAGTCTATTCTAGCTCAAGTTTGACTTCTGCTTACTTCACATGTGTGTAATATTCTATGTTTTTCCTAGGTAGCAGTCCAAATTTCTATGGAGAGTGCAGGAGACCTAAATTCAGTCTAGTTAACTTGTGTAAGAAGCTGAAATTATCTTTGTTTGACAAAGTTTGACCTAGGTTTGATGGATGGTCAATTTGACTTTATTTGACTGGAAAGCTCAGACTGTATCTCTTGTTGAATTGGACTATTTTTCTAATAAAAGGTTGTTGGGTTTTCCCCTGGTTAGGGTTTTCCCAAGTTATTTTTTTGTGTCTCTTGTGTTTGGTTGTCTCTTCATGATCCTATTGTCATTATTGTTTTATTGTTGAAGATTTTCTATGTATAATTGATTAATGATGAATGTAACACAAACTAAACTAATGTATAAATCATTGGAAGTAATCATCAGTCTAAAATATCATGAAAAATCAACATGGTTTCAAATCCATGGTTAAAGAACAACCTTGAAGAAGCCAACTTGTTTAAAGCTATCCTCTAGGGCTTGTTCTCTTAGACAATTTGAATATCATCCTAATGAAGAGAGTCCCTAGTCCAATATGAAGGAGGAAGTGTATTCCAAAGGAGGACGAGATATGTCTATGTTTTGGCCAAAGTTACGAAGAGGGACAAAACCCCAAGTTCATGGTTGAAATTCATCTCTTAGTAAGTCGAAATATCTCAAGACTAGGCTGAAGCCTATCTGAGGAAGGCCACAGACAGTAGGAGGTCGATAGAACTTAGGGGGGGTGATCAAAAGAAGCAAAAAATAATGGGAAAACATGCCTGAGATATCTTAGTCTAGCAAAGAGGCCAACGAAGTTTTCTTGTGGGTAATAAGTCTTCTAAAAGTCTATTTGCATAGGAGGTTTAAATAAGAATGATTTTATGCTTCCTTGAATTGCAATTCTTAAAAATGAAATATGTAACTTCACTTGATTTACTCATTGTGATTTTGTTTGGATCAAAGTTCTTGAGGTAAAATTGTTGTATATTTCAACTAGCTTGTTGATCCAAGAAGAAGAATATATTGATTCTCAATTGTCATCATTTAATAGCTTTGTCCACATTAAATTATTATCATTGAGGGGATAAAACATAACATTATGAGTTGAGTTGCAGATTGAAAAGTAGTTGAGTACCGCAATCTAGTGAGCAAGCTAAATAAAGCTTTAGTAAGCAGTATAGCAAAGTCTAATTTAAATTATCTCATGATCATACCAAATGAAGGTTGTTTTCTTGACTTGATTTATGGAGAAATTTATCTTGGAAGAATTACATGGAAGACATTGAAACATCTTATTTTAATGAAGTATTTTGTATCTGACTGATAACAATACCTTGTTGAAAATTTAAACACATATGCAGAGGCATGGGACTCCATGACACATTCTTGTTCTCTTTATGTTTTGGATAAACTAACGAGCAAATTTGTACATGATATATTTGATGATATTATTTGTATTAGTGTTTTTAAACCCTAGAAGACTTGAAGAGTATGTCTTAAAAGAAAAGGTTTTGAATATGTTGTAAGGTCATTGCCTCACAATCAATGAATGTACACTAGCTATTATGTAGCATATAAGCTATCTTGAGAAGTAATGACATCATCACAATTTTGAATTTGGGTTATGGTTCAAAGTTCAATAAGGCCTAAAGGAAAGATAAGGCCTATTAAAAGGAATGGACCAAATGAGTTCCATGCACTTATGCTAATATCATTTGGATTGAAGTTTTTGTAAGAACCTGTATAGGGATATTTCCTTTGGTTGCATTATATTGCAAGATATGTATTCAAAATAAAAAGTGATTTGCAAATATCTAGGCCTCTTGTGTCATATACCTTGCACAAATGTGGAAATACTTGTATGATTCAGTAAGGGTTTCTATTTAAGTATGCAGAAAATGCCTTGCAACGTATTGTTGTGATTATGATTGTATTGGATGAGATATATTTTCGGTATTTGAGTCTTGAACAAATTGAGCCAAAGTAGAAAATTATTCTTCATCTATAAAGAAAAAAATTCCAATGATGAGATTCACAAGTGGTCTATGATCCTCAAGGGTTCAAAATGATACGATGGCATCATGTATCAAATTATTTTTCAAGGAACAATGATTGGTTCCATGACTATAGAAGGATGATTTTCACATGGCAAAGATGAAAAATTAGAAATCTTATGGTTTGTAAAAACCCTATAGAGGACCTAGATCAATGTTTCTGCTGAAATAAGAAACCCTAGCTCATGCAAGGAAGAAAAGAAAAGAAACATGTTGATGACGAGGATGAGGATGATGAATTCATAGATGGATTTCAATGATTTCTGTAAGGAGGCAAAGATCAAGAGGGAGTTGAAAATTTCCCTTCAATCCTCAACATATAAGTACATTAAATCTCTCTTCTTTGATTTATATTGGTTTACCATTAGTTAGCCTCTTGTCTTTGTTTCTTTTGTTGGTTCATAATCGTTTCTTCCATGGCCTCCTAGTGAGGGTAACAGGTACACCATGAACACTTCCAAGGATTTGGTAGTAGACGAAAGTATTGGAAGAATGAAGAAAAAATAGTGACAAGAGGATTCTCCCAGGATTAATGATTTTCATTCAAGAAGGAGATATTGTACTAACATTTGAAATAATGATTAGAAGAGTTCCTAATTCAGAGGGAGAAGGCAGACCAACATGTTTGAAGGATTTCATTGTATTAATATTTGTGAAAATTCAATGATGCCTTCAAGGTGGATTTACAAGATCATGCATTTGATGACATCATAGAGAAGTACAAGACAGTGATTTTCCCAGAAAGAGGGAGAGGACAATGAGGATACAATTTCTCCAGTTGTCAGGTACATTTATATTAAAATGTTTTTTTTTTTTTGCTTCTATTATGGGTATATGTTTACATCACGTAGATGTGGAAACCACTATTCTCATTGGAGAAATTGAGGAAGAAGAAGTGTATATGGAAAATCCTTTAGACTTTGAGGTAGATGATAGGGGATCTCATGTTTGCAAACTTGAGAAATATTTGTATGAACCTTGGGATTGGTATGGATATCTGAGAAATATTGATGAGAGCGGAAGGACTCACGTTTCAAAGGGAGAAAAAATGACTGGGATATTTTCTTTCATGATAAAGGGAGAAATCATGATAGAAGGAGTTTATCTCTATGTTCGAGATGATGGATCTTGGTTGGATACATTACTTCTTGGAACTAGAAGCATGGTAGAAGCTAGATGATATCTTCCTTGGTTAAAAGGAAGTTTATTCTTATGATCCTTTAGAGATTTGGAATGACGGGAAACAAGTCCCTTGCCATTCCCATGATATCTACTCTGATGAAGCTAACTAGCAAAGGGAGCAACCTGGATTTCCTCATCAAGATTTTAGGGTGACTATAAGGAAGTTAGTGTGTTGGATTCAATAAAGGAAACTAACCAATTTATAATTGAGCCAAGGCATATGGAACAACATGTGTTGAGGTATCGACATGATATAGTTGGATATGAATTGAGTACAACTACATGGATTCATAGATTCAACTTGGGATATGCTATGATGAGAGGGAAGCTGGCAACACTACTGAAGTAGAGTATATTTCAATTTGGTTTACTCACATGATTGTTTGATCAAGTAAAAGAGATAATCGTGATGGAAATTCAAATTAAGTGGTATAAAAAGCAGTAGTGAGGCTCCTATGTATTTATTTGGTCAATCTAGTTGTTGACATTCTCACAAAACTCCTGTCCCTGGATGAAGTTGGTGTACTTTTGGGACAAGATTGGAGTGATTGAGAATGCTTATCTGGGTTGAAGGGAGTGTCGATGTTGTAGCATCAAGGGGTGGATAATCTCTCTAGGCCATGGGTTTTGACCGAGATCCATATATTATGGTTAAGGAGATTGGCCCAATGAGCATCGAGGCTTGGGTTTCTCCCTCAATCAGGGGTTATTTAACCATATTTCCATGGGTTTTGGCTAGTGGGTTGATCTTCTACCTTATAACATTAGGTAAGTATTTTTAACATTCAATAGCATGAGACGACATGTGGGAATAGTAAATGGGCCCCGAGTATCACCATGGGTTAAGTGGGTTCCTAACAAGACTCCAAGTGACAACTTGGTAGATTGGTGACCCAAGGACTAGTGGGTAGCTAGTTCCTTTATTTGATGTTGATGCGAGAATGCTTTCCACATCGTTCTAGTATAGAACATGAGGTGGATGGATTCATCAACATAGATGAGCTCATTCAACCTTTTCTTGGTATAGAATATTTTTTTAACAAGAGAACCTATGAAGAAGTCATTATGAATACCTCCTTATCTAAGATGGAGTGTTGAATTTTGTAGCTACAGTCGATATAATCCATTTTTATTAACCCACAAAATAACAGGATGGAATTTTTACTTTCAATTTGAAATTGTTTTCCCCCCAAAAAGGTCAAGTCGACTCCATCAAAATATAGTCGACTCATTCAAGGTAACACACCACTTGGGACACATTATACCTCTATAAATATGTCATTCGACCTCCTCCACTAGACACTATATCAGATCATAAAATAAACTTATCTATTTCAATTCATACATGTGAAGAAGAAGGAAGAGATGAAGGTTGAAATATGTCCAAGTCTATTCTAGCTCAAGTTTGACTTTTTTTTACTTTGCATGTGTGGAATCGTCTCTGATTTTTCTGGGCAAAAATATGAATTCTCATGGAGAGTATAGGAGACCTAAATTTGATTTAGTTGACTTATGGAAGAAGCCAAAATTATCTTTGTTTGACTAGGTTTAACCTAGGATTGATGGTTGTTCAATTTGACTTTATTTGACTAGAAATTTTAGATTGTATCTCTTGCTAAATTGGAATATTTCTCTACGAAAAGGTTGTTGGGTTTTTCCCTAGTTAGGGTTTTCCCATGATAAATTTTTGTGTCTCTTGTGTTTTTTTGTCCCTTCATGATCCTATTTTCATTATTGTTTTATTGTTGAATATTTTCTATGTATAATTATTTAATGACGAATATGCCACAAGATAAATTAATGGAGAAATCATTGGAATTAATTATTAGTTTAAAAGATCATGAAAAATCAATAGGCATCACCCACATTGTTGCCCCTGCACACTCAAAGCTCCTTTACAAGTAGGTAACAAGTCATGTACTATATTTGTCTTTAGAATGATATATTAACATTGCAATAAAAGGATAATTGTTTCCTTTCATGGCATGCATTATATGTTTTTCCGATGCAAGGTGAGTGCAAAGTAAAAGACTCCACATTTAAGATATGCTATTACATAAAATCACACTTTGCATGATCAATATGCTCTACAAATGTTTCACAAAAAAAATTATGGGCTAGGGAATGAGTGTGAGAGTTACCTTAAAACCTTCTCTGGGTGTTTTGTGAAAATTTTCTTACAAAGAAATCTCCAATCAAGGAATCCATTATGAAGCATAAATCCACAGCTCACAACAACATTACATTACAGTCACCATAAATATTTCTCTTAAATATTATACAACTGTAACTTACACTAGGGTATTTTTCGATTCCTTTCTCTTTTATATTTTCATCAATTTTGCAATAGCGAGAAGATGGAGCATGTTCACAATCTTTGATTTTTTGAAACAATTGAGTGTAAGTAAATTTTCTTGTAATTGAGTATGCAAACGAAGACTTCATATGAGAAAAGTAGAGATACTTGTTATTGAGTATAATATATGATGATTGGATTTTTCTTTTTAATAAATAAAATTTGTAAATAGTCATTCTTTTTTACTAGTCATATATTAACATATTATTATTTTCAATGTAATGATTCTAACTCTATATTGTTAAATTTAGTATTATGATTATACTTGTGCATTTTCTTCATGTGTAGATTTTTCCAAAGCTGTAAAATATTAATATCATGATTATACTTAACACATTGTTACTGTTCATATTTTGGATAGAATTGGATATGCTCTAGCTCCGAAACTCTGTTAAGGGGCTAGAACACATGAGATCTCGAAGACCCGGAAATCATTTGCAGAAATTGCACCCGATGTGAAATTTATTCAATAAATTAATTATTTTAATGGAGACCCTAAGTCTAACTTAAGGAAATAAAATAATTAAAGGGAATTAATTTAAAAATGTGGGTGAGAGTGTTCTAAGTAACATGGATCGAGTCTTTTCTAATGTTAGTCATTGATTAGAGATTAGATCATGGCTGTTGATTTCTCAATGAGAAAAGTATTAAAGGAAGGCTTGGGGTTAGTTGTGTTAGAGTCGGTCTTTTCATCCCTCCGTCAGAGATCAAAATCTCTTTTGTTGCATTTCATTTTAGGTGTCTCACTCAGTTCGGTCAGTTGCATTCCATTAGGAGCATCGATCTTCTGACAGAAGGCTCTTGTCACTCATCTCCCTTATGTCATGTACCTGCTGGTCTAATTCTGTTCACTGAAATCATGTACAATCTTGTTTGGGCTCAAAATTGACAAAGAATCATTTTAGGGTTGTAGGTTTCATTAGGTCTAGGGTTTTGCAAATTTGGTATTCAAAAGTGTCTAGTAATGCCAGCAGGCACATGGGGGAGGTTCAAAATAAGTTTTCATTTCAAGAATTTTATCATCATAATGATAGATCATGATTATTCTTCAAAACTCTGTTTTGAAGAAAAATCGTCATTTCGTCTTTTGTAATAAATGCCATGTATATTTTCAAAGTTCTTCAGTTGTGAAATTCTTCAGGCGCAGCCCTGGTCGCCTTTTCTGAATCCAATGCCAGCTATTCCTGCAAAAAAAAAAATAGACAAGATTCATCATTCAGCTAAAAAAATCACAAAGAAACAAGCAAAACAGAGTTATGTGAAAGTGCCAAAGTTTTCAAACAGTGGGTTTTCTTTGAATAAAAAATCAAAATCCATGCCATAAGAGATATGTTTGTGTTTCGGTAATCCAATTACACGCCAAAGACATCAGTGAAGCCAAGACAAAATGTGGAAGAGCGAAAATTGTGTTGGAAGGCCGAATTGTGCTGAAGGCAACGTGTGCGGCGCACTGGGCGTTGGGTGCGGCGCACATAACCTGCGCGGCGCATAGGGCAGTTTCACACAGTGAAGAATTAAACGTGCGCGACGCATATAGTGTGCACGGCACACTGGGTTGTGCACGCAGCACACAGAGCCGACACCAAATTTTCTCATTGCCTTCAAACGAAATTCCAAATTTATTTTCCCCTCTACTCCATGTAAGTTTAAATCACCTTGCTATTACCTTTGATCAGTGTTTGATGTTGTTGGAAAGATTGGTTTGGATATTTTGGAGGTTGAAAACATAAATCCTCTCATTTTGATAAAAACTGCTCCTTAGGGTTTTGTGTTGAAGTTTTAAAACAGTTTTGTGACATTCCCCACCTTGTTTTCCCATCTCCCATGATCTCATTACTACAATCTATTTCCCTCTCCCCTTACATCCCCTTGCATCCCCTTAAATCCTAAACCACTTATTCATAAGTCCCATTTTCCTACCTCTAAAGTCACTTCATTCCCTATCATTCCTATTTCCCATTTCATTTGTGAAAAATTCACAAATCCCAAGTTCCCAAATAGTTCAGTGACTGTCCCTTATCCCTACATTATCAAATCTCGCTGGATTGAACCCAATTATCCTCACTGCCCTATTTCCCACAGTCCCTTATTGACTGTGACACATTTGGCACTCAAGACAAAGACACCAAACTCTTCATATTCACCTCAGGCAACAGAGATGAAGAAGGCATAGAGGAGGCGTGAAAAGGCATGATCTTGGCTGAAAATTATTTGGCCCATCATAGTGCTTAATGAGGGATCATTAGCCCAAATTTCAAGAAATTTGGAAAAAATGTTTTGTCAATTTTGAATTTTTGGTCACAAAACAGATTTTTCTGCCCGACGCGTAGCGCCACCTTGCACGCGCTTATGATTGGCAGCTCTTCAGAGGGAAAACTTGGTATTTATGGATTTTTTATAAAAATTTATGGATGCTCAGGAATGGCCTAAGAATTTCATCAAGTTCTGGGTTGCCTAAAGGGTCAAAAACACCTTGAAAATGGCCTTTCTGCCACCTTTTGCACACACAGGAACCAGTCTTGGGAGATTGAACTTTTGGAGGGGAAAATGGACACCAAATCCAGAAATTCCACTTGGGTTGGAAAGTAGACAGGCAGGGATTTCCAACGAGCTATCATGATATCAATTTGGACTTCGAGAAGGGCCTCAAAATCAGCTCCAAAGTTGTGCTACACATAGAGATTTTGGGCGCGACGCATAGAGAATTTTGGCCTATTTTTCACTCAGCAGCTCAGAATTTCGCCTAGTTTTGACTAGTTTCACTTTTTCATGTAATTTTTGATGTACCTTGATGTAACTTCATGACCATGATGTAATTTTGGCACATTTTTACTTGTTCTAGAAGATTCATTCACCAAAAGGTGAAATGTGAGTGAATGGATCAGTTTCCTAGCATATAGAGGCAGGTTATTTCATGGCCAATTTTCTAGTTCCTAGTTTAGCTATGGTTGAAACAGCTCCTAGAATGATGAGCTCGACCCCTAGAGGCATGGGAATGGGTTAGGCTTGTCTATATGATGTATTTTCTCAGTCATTTTCAGGGTTGGACATTTGGGATTGCTAACACTTCATTGTACATTTCATTCTGAAATTTTGGCAAAGGAATAGACCAGGGTTTGCAGCCCTCTTTGGGATCCTTGTGGCTCTGTGTTTTGATGGTGTTTTCCTCTATGTATCTGTAAGTTCACTGATGTTTATGTGTACCATTTTCATTCTCCTTTCTTCTTAAACTGAACAAAAAAGTTATAAAGGTAGAATTCATTTGTTTGCTTTGCTCTGCCTTCATTTTTGTTTAGTTTTTCATGTTTTCATCTGTTTGAGGAGGACTCTTGAGACCCTCTTGCCCTCTTCAGCTCCTCACCGGTCTGATCCATCCATTCACTCAATCTAAAGCATCAAAACTATTGCCTTCCTTGCCCCAAATCAGAACTCTGCAAAAACTAGGCCTAAACCTTGCACCCAAAACTGCCTTTCCCTTGATCCAACAAAAAACCCCAAAAACACAATCAAACTCCTTCATTTATATACCTAGCCTAAAATTAGCTTTCATTTCAGTCATATCAAGCCCTATTGATTAATTTTCACTGAGATTGACTCGGAGAAAGCCCTCTCCTGTTCTGGTAGGGCTAGCTACCAGACTGAGTGTGGTTTGAGGTTACCCTGAACTCTGCCTGCCTTCAGCCTGAGGTAGATTTAGGCAATAACAAGTTGGAGGACACACATAGAGCAGTAGCACTTGAGCTAAGTCGAATTTTTGTCGCGCAGTTTTCTCAGAATTTTCGAGTGAGCTTGCAGTGCTTGTGAGGGGCAGATCCGCGAGGGATTATTCTAATCCTAGGTTGAGAATACAAAGGCAGAGAGGCAGATTCATACCAGCCAATGCAGATACCAACAAGAGGGACGTAGCCCATCTAGGCTCACGCAGAGGCAGTGAAAATGCTAATGCAGGGCCTTCAGGGTGACACAGAGGCAGCACTGAGCCCAAAAGGGTGACATAGGGGTAGGTTGTGCTGCACAGAGGCTACATAGTGGATATGCTGGGTAGGAGAAGTTGACGTAGAGGATAGAGGAGTAGTGTCGAGGTTCTAGTGGGCTAGAAAGGGCTCATATTCAGTATTTTCAGAGGAGTGCTTCCTCGATTGAATCAACCATATTTTCTCTCTCCGAGTGATATGTACATCTGTGTGAAATTATCTATTGGGAATACCATTACTGATTCCCTTGATTGTATTCAAATATTCTATTTAATAAACAAACCCTATAAGAGTTGTTGCACTGATTTTCCCGCATTGGTTTTTCCAGGGACATTGTCCAAAAAATATTGTGTCCTTTTTCATGTGTGTGTTATGCTTCAGTAAATGATCTGTATGTATGTGTAGGTTGTAGTTGTGTTTGCTTTGATGTTTTACTGAATATTTAGAAAATTGCTTGTTAATTAAATCAAACAAGTAGGAGAAGTAAATCAAGATACTGGAGTAGGGTTTCTATATTCAGAAATTTTCACATGGTATCGAAGAAATTGCAGATCAAGTTGAAACCATCAGCATAGAGCTGAATATTTCTTTCTTGTAGGAGGGCAGCTAAAGCTGCATAGTTTCAGAAAGAGTAGTGCAGCACCAGAGTGACAACGAAGAGGCCCTGCAGGGGTGACACAAAGCCAGTATGCTCATGCAGAGCTGACGCGGGCCTGGAAGGGGGACACAAAGCCTGTAAAGCTCATGCTGAGTTGGTGTAAAGGATAACACAAGCCCAAGAGGGAGTGATGTTGTGTCGGTTTCCGTGGTTGGAAGTGTAGTTTTCTGATCTTCGAAGTTTCTAGTGGGGCATTGTTTCTTTCGGTGTAGAACAATGCCTAGTAGGGTTGAAAAAGTAAGGGGAAATAGTTCCTCATCAGATTTTCTAGCCAAGAAATCTAAGATTTGATCAACTGTAGTGATCGTAGAGGGTTGATTCAACAAAATTGGAGAAGGATTTCCAGGAGGGAAATCATTTGTTAGAGGGAGCATATTCTCTAGAGGGTGTTTATCACCAAGAAACCCAGATCCGGTCTTTTGCTAAGTGTAGCAACAATAAAAGGGAGAAGAGCACTTGGTTTGATAGTTTGAGCATATATGGCCTCGTATGGACTAAGAGATCAGGATAGGTTAGACGGTGTGTCTAACTTTACCATCTGGAAAGCCAAAATCCTGATAGTCCTTGATGAATATGGCATCAGAGACCATGCTAAGAAAATCCTGGTTGTGTCGACTGATGTTATTGCTCTAAATAAGTTTAATGAAAATCAGGCATGGGATAAATGCTTGATCGTGTATGGAGTGAAAGATCACATGGTTCTGCATGTTGCCGAGAAGAAGATGAAAAACGAGGTGTGGACAACATTAACCATGTTGTATCAAGGTAGCTCCATCCAGAGGAAGGTGCTTCTAGAGAATCAGATGTGGATGTTTCAGATGCACAACAAAGAGGAAATCAATCCTTTCCTCTTTGGATTACAGACTATCTGATACCAGCTAATTTCCATGGGGGCAATTCCCGATGATGGAATCATGGTGAGGACTGCATTGAATGTAGTCACGGATGAGTGGGAGACATTTTTCCAAAGAATTTTGGGCAGAGCACAACTTCCAAAATAGGGGGACATGTGTGAAATCCTTCGACAAGAGGAGATCATGAGAATAACCAAGAGGGAATTCAGCAGCGAAGGAGTCGATATTAAGAAAGAGGAGCAGGAAGATACAACCCTAGCATCTAAGGGACAGAGGCAACAAGGGAAGAACAAGAAGGACCTATCCAAGGTTTGGTGTTTCATATGTGGCGAATTGGGACACTTTTCCAATACTTTTCCTAAGAATAAGGGAACAAAAGATTCGAATTCCAAGGCAGAAGCAGCAAAAGAGGATGATGGTAGCGATGATGATGTGGCTATGAGTGCTCATGTACCTCAAGAGAAGAGGTGGGGCGAAATATATCTGTATATTGAGCTATAAAGGGTGACGACAGGATCCTTGAGGTGCCCAAACTCTTAGATCATATACGAGCTACAGGAGCCTTAAGGTAGTATCAAGATGATTGGAGTCAGTGGATCCAGAGGATCATGGAAAGGCACAAGGCAATCTTAGAATGTTGAAGATTATAGCAGCGCAATGCAGTGGAAACAACAACGTGGAAGTAGCAGCGCAAAGGCTGATAGGACTTCAGCAACATAGAGGGGCAATGATTATGCAGTGCAGAGCAATAACAACACAGAGGATATAGAGAGACAACATAGAGCAATAGCAGAGGGTGCTTCAGTGATGAGATATAGCCAGAATGACTTGTCTATCAGTTATTGTGGGTGATGTCCTTCAGTTGTTTACTTATCAGCAACTGAGTTACAATGCAACAATAAGCAGTGGAAGTGATATAGGCAGCATGATGCAACAATTCGAGAGGGAGTTGCAGTACAGATGTGGCATTGTTAGTGGTAGTGAAATGGGTAGCAGTACAAAAAGCAACAACACAGTGGTTGGAGGGAAATAGGCCAAGCATCAACAACGCAGGGGACTGATGCCAGAGATCAAAGTAACGCTTCTAGAGTGGTGTGTTGCTAGAGCACATTCCTCGCTAAGAGCGAGTGTTGAGATTTTGGGTAGCATCGGATGTGCTCTAGCTTCAAAAATTTGTGGACGGGCTAGAACACATGAGATCTCCAAGACCCAGAAGTCGTTTGGAAAAATTCCACCCGGCGTGAAAGTTATTCAATAAATTAATTATTTTAACGAAGACCCTAAGTCTAACATAGGGAAATAAAATAATTAAAGGGAATTAATTTAAACATGTGGGCGAGAATGTTCTAAATAACATGGATCAAGTCTTTTCTAATATTAGCCATTTATTAGAGATTAGATCACTGCCATTGATTTCTCAACAAGAAAATTATTAAAGGAAGGCTTGGGTTTAGTTGGAGGAAACACATAGAGCGGTAGCACTTGAGCTAAGTCGAAATTTTGGGGCACGATTTTATGAGAATTTTCAAGTGAGCTTGTAGTGCTTGTGAGGGGAAGATCAACGAGAGATTATTATGATCTGAGGTTGAGAATACAAAGGGAGAGAGGCAAATTCATACTAGATAGCGCAATGACCAGCAGGAGGGACGCGGCCCAGCCAAGCTCACGTAGAGGTAGCACAGAGGTTTCCGCAAGGCCTTTATGGTGACATAGAGGTAGCGTTGAGCCCAAAAGGGTGACGTAGGGGCAGCCTGTGCTGCACATAGGCTGTACAGTGGCTATGCTGGGCAGAATAAGCTAACACAAAGGCTGAAGGAGCATAGATGGGGTTCTAGTAGGCCAGAAAGGGCTCGCATTCAATATTTTCAGAGGTGTGCTTCCTCGGCTAAATCAGCCATATTTTCTGTCTTTGAGTGATAGGTACATCTGTCATGAAATTATCTGTTGGGAAAACTATTACTGGTGCCCTTGATTGTATTCAGATATTTTGCTTAATAAACAAACCCTCTAAGATCTGTTGCACCGGTTTTCCTGCAATGGGTTTTTTCGGGTACATTTTCCAAAAAATATTGTGTCCTTTTTCATGTGTGCATTATGCTTCAGTAAATGATCTATATTTATGTGTAGGCTACAGTTGTGCTTTCTTTGATATTTTACTGAATATTCAAAAAATAACTTGTTAATTAAATCAAACAAGTAGGAGAAGTAAATCAAGATACTACCGTAGTGTTTCTATATTCATAAATTTTCATAGCTACTTTTTTCGAAGGTGTGATATGTGAGGATGGTTGATTATAGCTTGGCAAATACAATGTAGTCAAAATAATTTTTTTGTAACCTCTTTGCTTGTTTTTAATTGATGACATGATCCAATAGAGGAAAAGAAACAATACTAATAATCCATAATGAATATGAACAAATATAATGAAATATATACTCAACTATATGCTACTAATTTAAAATATTAATCCATTGTATATTGGGTATACTGCTCAATTTTTATCTATAAAATGTTATGTCATAAAATACGTAAGGTCAATTTTAAAAACATTTCACATCTCAAAATATATCGCAACTTATCCTTCACTAATCATATTTGGTTTTATTAAATAGGTAATTGTAAGTAATTTATCTTGTAACTAAAAGTATAAAAACATTCAAGATTATATTTTTTGTTTTCATTAAAAGGTAGTTGTTAGTAAACTATCTTGTAATTGAAAATTTGAACAAATAATTTAGAGATTTTTTTCAAATACAATTATTTAATATACTAACACAATCGACATATATCAACCACTTTATTAATATGGTTGTGCTCATATTTATCCTCCCACAGTCCCTACTATTATCATTAGGGACACTTTGAATGATTCAAACATTAAGACCCATATAGTCTTATTAAGGTTTCCTACATTTCATCTCAAGTTCGATACACTTGTATGGAGGTTAGTGGTTGTAAAAAAACAAAATACATAAACACTACCAAGATTGAAAGAGGACAAGGAATATTAAAATTATGAACTAATTGGATGTATAAATTAATAGAAATTTTCTACTACTGATGAAATCAAACTAAAATCAAGAGATTACAAATTTCCTCTAGTATAATGAAGAATGAAAAGCACAATTTAGAAATACGTGCAATGGCATGAAACCATTAAAACACCACAAGAACACAATGATTTACAGGGGAACCCAACTGGGAAAAAACCCCTTCGTTTATTTTCATTAATCAGACGAGGATGAGAAACTATTTCAATGTCTTGCTTCGATCTCGAAGCACATGCTACACTATAAACCTGTTCTCCTACTAATTGTCCTTCTCTGGCCAACACTTAGCCAATTCAATACCCTATCTTTCTTCTATTTCCTTGTGCAATCATGGCGGAAATTATCTCCTGAAAAGTAGGAAATAGGAGCAATATGGGGCATTTGTCCTGCTCTGTCCAACATTTAGAAAATTCAATGCCCCATCTTGCTCCTATTTACTTGTGCAATCATGGCAGAATTTAGCTCCTAAAAAGTAGGAATTTCCTCCTATTTTCTTGTGCAATTATGAAGGAATGATTTTTTTCTTAATTTCCAAATTTGTACACTCAACTATATACAATTGATAATTACAATGTGCGTTTTCCTCCACTCCAACTAGGAAATTTGAATTCCATGCATGTCTGGGCTATTTTTAGTTGCTTGACTAGTTTAACTGAGAGATCATTGAGTTAAAAACAGTTCTACTACTCAACTAGTTACTTGAGCTCAATTAATTGAGTCAAATTGAATATAACTAAACTAGCTTGCTAAATTTTAGCAACCACTACATGGACAACTCTACTTCTAGCCTATAACTCGAATTTACTAAGTAAAATGGTAGACATTGTCATTTCACACAAGTTAACTACAATCTGAGTCATCATGTTGATGTGGATAATCGAATTACCAAATTTGAATAAGCACAAGTCAAATTTAGCCTTTCTTGCTACAATTCTAACATTCCCTCTTAGCAAAAAAGAGATTTTGCACAACCCCTATCCTGCACCTATGGAATTCAAATTTTCCTCTTGAAAATTCCTTTGTCAATATATCTACATCCTGATCCTCAGTTGGATTGTACTTTAGCATCATAATTCTCCTTTGCACACAATCCTGCAAGTGATGGTACCTGATATCAATGTGCTTGGACTTGTCATGAAATATTAGATTCTCAGAGTTTGATACAACTCTGATTATGAAAATAAATCACTTCCAGATCCATATCCCGAGTGACAAAGACCCACAAGTATTTTCCTCATCCATATGGCCTCACAAGTCGCTTGACTTGCAGCCATGTATTCAACCTATGTCGAGTTGAGTGCCACAAACTTTTTTTCCTGCTATACCAGGCATTAGGGGAATTTTGAGGTCTAAAATGGGCCTCCTAAGGAAATAATAAAATAATAGCTAAATCGATAAAATAATATTTATGAATTTGCAATTCACTTTTTTCACCACAATCCATGTAACCATGGTTAAATTCAATTCAAAAGTTGTACCAAAATAAAATTATTAAAAAAATTGTATTGATGTGACTATAGATAAGAATGAGTTTTTCAAGAAAAAGTCATTATTATTGAACAAATAATGCATTTGTCCTTTGTACTTAAATAAATTAAAATAAAATATAAATATAAATTCATATATTTTTAATTATATAATATGTTATTAATTAAAATTTATATTATTTAAATTGTATAATAACATGTAATTAAAGTACTATATAAAAATAATATAATAAATATAATATAATATTTTATGTATGAATTTTATTCCAAAAGTGTGAAATGACATTTATTATGAGTACTTTACTTTGACTTTAAAAGTATTTAGAGCACTACCATGGTTAACCATGAGTTTTTATCCACCATTGAGAATGTGACAAGTAAGTACCTTTAACTCAAGCAATGCCACCTTAACCATTAGGGATGGTGTCATCCCCTAAAATGTGATTAGTTCTCATAAAGTGAATTTTGATTGTACATTTTCCTTAGGAGGCCCATTTTAGACCTCAAAATTCCCCTAATGAAACAGTTGCAGACCCAACACTAAATACATCACTTGAAGTACTTTTCACTTTTGATGGACTCCTTACCTAATCTACAATGGTGAAGCCTTGGAGCTTCACTCCCTCTGTCCTCATATACCATATAAACCCATACTCGGTTGTGCCTCTAGCCTCAACACAGGCGTTGTTTCCTTCCAATACAACTTGGTAAGATTCACCATGGCTTGAATCAACTAATTAACTACATAGCATATGTTAGACCTTGTGTTCTCCAAATACATCAATGATCCCACAAGTTGTTTTTAGATGGTAGAATCTATTGTTTCTTTTGAAGAAGTACTCTGCTTCCTCTAGTTTGTAACTAGAGGTGTGTCTATAGGCTTGCAACTCTCCATGTAAAATATCTAAAGTATTTCAAAGGAATACTTCCCATGACCCATAAACAACTCACCATCACCCTGTCATACTTATATCCCAAGGAATTAATGCATCAAGCCCATGTCCTTCATCTAAAATTCTCTCCCAAGGTCCTCCTTGCAAGAACGGATCAACTACTCATCCCCTGTAAGTATTAAGTCATAAACATACAAAACCAAGATAAGAAAATTTCCGTATAACACAATGTGATAGAGGTTGGTATATGATTCACTTTTGGTGAATCCCAACACACTGAGATATGTGTCGATCCAAATGTAACATGCTCGGGGCGTCTACTTGATACCATATAGTGTTCTCCTAAGTCTACATGCATGTGTCTCCCTATCATATGCCTCAAATCCCTCTGGCTACTATATGTAAATTTCTTCCCCAACAATGCCATTGAGAAAGGTAATATTCACATCCATCTGATGGATATTCCACTCCATCTGTAAAATTAATGATAGAATTGTTCTAATGGAGGAATATCTTGCCACTATGGAAAATTTTTCCTCATAGTTCACTCCATATACTTGAGAGAAGCCTTTGGACAGAAACCTGGCCTTTTAATTCTCGATTCTCCCATCAGTTGCATGCTTCACTTTGTAGATACATTTGAAGCCAACTACTGACTTGTTCCATGGCCTCGACAACACCTCCCATTCATTGTTCTTAATGATGGAGTCACACTCCTCCACCATGGCATCAACCCACATAGGTTGATAAACTACTTCCTCAAATGAAGAAGGCTATGTCTAAATGAGTTATGTCATGAGAGCCATACACCCAATGTACCTATCTGATGAAATCCTTTTCCTACCCTAAGATGAGGGAGCTCCCACATGCTCTCGTGCATCCTATACCAATATGTCAACTTCTCTAGTTCTCATCCTCCCATCTTTGGAAGATTTTGGTTGAGTGGGTGTCTCCACTCAACCTCTTGTCTACTCCTTTGCATGTGGATGCTCCACAACATTCTAAAGCTTTGTCTAAGGCTCCACCTTAGGAAATAAAAAATCCTCCTCTTGTGGGATACTCATCTCCCTCTCTAAGAGCATATCATAGCATTCTCATCAAATTTGACATCTCTCCTCACTATCTTCCACTAGAAAATTTGGCCCAATTTCTGACAGCCACTTCGTCGCTATTCTGACACATAGTCATCGCAAGAGCGACAGTTCGAGGATGGGAAAAATGTGGTTTTCCATTACGTCGCAATTCTGATGCATTGAAAAAGTGTCGCATTACCGACACTTTTTCCGTCGCTTCCAAACAAGCGTCGCTCTTCCAACGTTTCCCAAACCGTCGTGCTTCCGACGTTTGTAAACTGTTGCAATTCCGATGAAATGTGGTCCGACGTTTTGAACGTCGCTCTTTCGACGTTTGTAAACTGTCGCAATTCCGACGAAATGTGGTCCGACGTTTTGAGCGTCACTCTTCCGACGTTTGTAAACTTTCACAATTCCGACGAAATGTGGTCCGACGTTTTAAACGTCGCTCTTCCGACGTTTTTATACTGTCGCTCTTCCGAAATTTTTATGCTGTCGCAAGACCGACGCGTCTCAGAAGCTTCGCAATATCGACGCATTCCAAAAGCATCGCAATACCGACCCTAGGAATACTGAAGGAAATCGTTCAAGACGTCGGAAGACCGACGCTTACAAAGCGTCGGTATACCGACGACGGGTTCAATTTAAAAAAAAACAAATGAAACTTTAAAACAGGACAGTAAATCTCCAGTATTTTTTATGAATTGTGGGCATTCCAATGACCGTGAAATATTAATATAATAAACCACCCCGCAGCGCTTCGACTATAAACAATCATATAAACATGGCTCTGTATTTCAAAAAACATGTTTAAATAGAAACAGGGCAACATTTTTTTTTTCCAATTGTTATGAGCATAATTCGACCGTGAAATATTAATATAATAAACCACCCCGCGGTGCTTCGACTATAAAAAATCTTTTTTTTTCACAAGAGAAAAAATGTTGTTTTGAATATATTATATGAAGTAAAACAGTCCATGAAGTCATTACATTTTCACATCTGAAGATTGGAACCCAAATATCCATCCAGAAAAGTGGAAGTCCCACCCCAGAAAATGATAGAAAAATACCCCATGTCACATACATGGACATGATATAAAACCCAGTAACGGTCCACATGGAGATTATCGACAATCTGAGAAAACATCCAAATATGCCTGAGGCATCTATAAGAAAGTGAAATAGAAATGTAGAATAGTAAAGCAACAGATAGAGTACCGACGTCCATTGTTCCAAATACAAATTAAAGTACCCAAAATGCTTGAACAGAGAAAAATGCTAATCATTTGAGGAGTGTGATATGTCCAAAATATAAAAAGAACATCAGACCATATCAATAAACCAGCAACATAGACCAACATCGCTAGTTTTGAAGGCAGAGTGATAACTTGTCAACACATAAAATAGTATCATAAAGCGGATACAGGAAATGTGTAGGGACATGTAATGTTGATATACGCCTTACACAAAAAGAATCCATGATAGAGCAAAAATATGTATAAACCCAGGGTCGATTGTATGTTCTGGCTCGCTTGTTCCCAGAAATAAAAACCATCTGCAGAAACCCAGGCTCGCTTGATTCCAAAATTGGTAACCATCTGTTGCATCTGAGATGTAAGGTTTAGGCTCGCTTGTTTCCATTAGTAGCTCGCTACAACATCCACCCTGTTCATAGCAAAAAGGTTCCTGTAGATATACAGAGAAAGAGTATAATACGTAGACCATATAAACATGGCTCTGTATTTCAAAAAACAGGTTTAAAATAGAAACAGGACAACATTTTTTTTTCCAATTGTTATGAACATAATTCGACCGTGAAATATTAATATAATAAACCAGCTTGTAGCACTTCGACTATAAACAATCATATAAACATGGCTCTGTATTTCAAAAAACAGGTTTAAAATAGAAACAGGGCAACATTTTTTTTCCAATTGTTATGAACATAATTCGACCGTGAAATATTAATATAATAAACCACCCTGCAGCGCTTCGACTATAAACAATCATATAAACATGGCTCTGTATTTCAAAAAACAGGTTTAAAATAGAAACAGGGCAACATTTTTTTTTCTAAGTAAAGTTAATCTATTAACAGTGGGAATAAAATTACACCGAAGTCAAAAACATTGCCCAAACTCATGGCAAATTTGTCATCAAAAAATAAAAAAATTAAGAAGACTGCCCTCATACGGGGAAACCAGTCTTGAACGTTTACAGAATTCAAAAATATTACAGAGGTCCAGCACAGTAATATAATCTAAAACATGCCCAATTAAGTGGGCCTGCGAAGCAAGAAAACCAAATTAACCAAACTACTCCTCCAGTGTTTCCTCGACGATTCGGCACCATCCTTCGGAAGGTCCAGGATCGCCAGGTGCTATCTCCACATTCATGCCACCGCTCCCCTCCTGAAGGCCAGAATGCTGGCCGGCTTTTTCTGAGCTCAAACCCACCGGACGGGTGCATTGTTCCTCCGTTTGGGCCTCCTCACGGAAAACCACAGTGATTAAAGCTATGATTCGTGGGCAGTTCAGAGAGAAATTAAAGGGAAAAAGCGCAGTGCGCGTCGTGGGAGAAGGTGAAGCGATGGGGAAATGAGGAGCAAGGGAGCCCATACGGTGGCCAGATCCTAGAACCCGACCCCGCCCACTTCTAGTGTTTGGATAGCGACCTGCGTAATAATCACTGGACTGGGAAGACGACTCGGTTGAGGGGCTGGAGGGAGCACACAAGGGTTGACCTCTAGTGCTCCCCCTGCGGCAACGCATCCTTTGACGTAGGCGAGGCATGGGTAAAATCTCAGCAATGGGCACAAGACGAGATGGAGAAGCAGAATTCCAAGAAACTGAGGAAGACAGACACAGACCAGACCAAGAGAAATGCAGATATGCACAAAGGTCTAAGCAGCAGTTCAGCTGGCCACTTCTCCTTCTCGTCACAATGAGCAGGTAGTGTAACCCAGCAACCGAAGAGCATCTGCAATTCAAAGGTTGCGGCTCGTCTTAAAAACCATAGCGAAATGCCATTTTATCGACCCGACTACAATGCAATCGAAGAATGCCCATCATATTTATTCTCTCATTAATGAGAGCCGAAGGCCAGATCATACTGGAGCATGCGGAATCGCTAACAGGAGTGGAGGTCCGATCTTAAACAGTGTTAAAACTTAATGCGATTTGATGTGAAAACCTTGGAACTTAAATATCGGCTAATTGAACAGCGTTAAAACTTAATGCGATTGATATGAAATCACCACATCCATGTCCCATCGCCTTAAACGCCATCAAATGCACCCGCATCCGCGAGCAGGGCACCTTTTCATTGAGGACACGTGGCAGAAATTGATTGGAGTGGATCTTTGTTTGGGCCGCTCGCGCAGTGGAAATCCGAACTTGAAAAAGATTAGGGAAAATTTGATAAGAAATTCGCGTCACAACTCTCCCTCCGTATGCCAGCCCAACTTTGGACCCGAAAAATATTAGGGCGAAATTCATTTGGTTTTCGCGTCACAAAATTGGCCGACGTCAGCAGGCTATTTTGGAACGCGAATTTGGTTTGAATTATGGTTTATCGCTGTTTGAAGTCCGGCAGGCTCGACTTAAGAACAATTTTGTTTTGATCCCATCTTATAAAATTTGTGTTGGTTTTCTTTGATAATACACATATTTATAATAAATCATGGGAATACCACACTAAACATGTGGAAAATTTATATAAATTATTGAGAACAATCATTTTTATGTAAAAATATCCAAATGTGCTTTTGGGAAATAAGAATTCGAGTATTTGGTTCATATTGTTTTAAAGGAAGGAGTGAAGTTGGAGCCCCAAAAGATGCAAGCTATTACAAAATGACCTATTCCTAAGAAAATCAAGGTTCTTAGAAGATTTTTTAGACTTACATGATATTATTGATAATTTGTTAATAATTATGCATGCATTTCAAGTCCACTCACATATCTCTTGAAGAAATATCATTTATATGGAATGATGAGGCTACTTTGGCATTCTCTCTTTTAATGGATGCCATGTCTTCTACACCAACATCGGTTGCACCTACTTTTGGTAAAACATTCATAGTAGAGTGTGAGGCACTAGGACGAGGAATTTACGTAACATTAACACAATAAGGGATATCATTGGCTTTTAAAAGCAAGGAATTCAAAGAAAATATTTGGTGAAATCTACATATGAAAAATAAATGGAAGCAATATTACATGGAATAAAAAATGGGGATAGTATATCATTGGGAGGTAATTTAAAGTCAAGATATACCATGATAGCATAAAATATTTTTTGAAGCTATGATTTTCATTAGAAGATTAGCAAAAATGAGGAGAAAAAATGCAAATTTTTAATTTTGAGATAATCTGCAAAAAGGGTAAGGAAAATTTAGTACATGATGCTCTTTCTAAAATAGAAGAGGCCTCAAATTTATATCCAAGTACATTTTCTATTCCTAGGTGGCTAGAAGAAGCTTGCCATAATGGAAAAATGACAATAGTACTAAACAAAAACTAAAATTTATAAAGGATGGGATGAACTCTATGGAGCATTGGGAGTGAAAGAGAGATATACTTTGGTGAAAATGTAGAATATTTTTATGCACGCAAGCATATTTGAATAAAAAATATTAAGGGAGTCCCATGTCTCTCTGATGGTAGGACGCAGGGTTCCTTAAAAAATCTCAAAGGATCAAAAAATATATTTTTGGAAGGAATGAAGAAAGATATTCAAAATTCTGTAAGAGAAGGTCAGGTTTGCATAATAAATAAAAGAGAGATAGTAAAATCTCTAGGGTTACTTCA